>JACXGJ010000456.1:114549-125261 GCA_016801105.1 Esox niger
TGTGTGTGTGTGTGTGTGTGTGTGTGTTCATGTGTGGCTGTAGGGTTGAAGTGAGAATTTTTACTGTGTGATTTTAAGAGACTATATTAAAGGGTGAGGGGTAAATGGGTCATTGACCGGCCAGTGGACAACACTTATCTAGGTTGCAGGATAATAGCCCAGCTACACTACAGTCATCGATTGTCAACAATGCTATGAACCACGGAGGTCCTTTTATTTCTTAGTGGTGACATGTTTTACAGATGCTCATCCAAAGGACATTTCTCCCTCTAACTTCATGAAATGCACCTGATTTCTCCTTGAATCTGATTTCACATTACCCCCCCAAAAATCTGACGATTCACCGTCGGCTTACAGTTTGAAGCTGGTGACAATTGTACAAACATAAAAAATATAAGAGCTCGCGAAATCGTAACCCATCCCTCTTCTAATTGTATCATTTCTTTATGGTCTTTTCTGGATTCCTTTGTAGAGTGAACAAGCGCATCTTTTCAATTTTAAACCAGTGACTTTATAAATACTAAGCTAATGGAGGCCATTATATGAGGGTCATACAAGATACGCAAGTTGTAAGTAGACAATAAAACACCTACCGCCAACATTCATGTCTTTCTCCTGCAATTGTATTGACTCCTGTCATGAATGGGAGATGACCAGCAAAGACAAATTATTTTCTGTAAATGCTCAAAATTGCTTCAACAATGTGGACAAAAGTGTTCTTTTTATTTTGGGGGACCAATTTATCTTTGTCTATCATTGGGAGGGACATGCCAACCCCACCCATGCCCTTGGTCAAACCTTTAGGGTTAGCTAGCAGTAATAACATTAGACCAGTGAGTATAAAGATCAGGTCCCTGAGCAAGGCAGTAAATTGCTCCAACACTCACCATGGCAGCTCACTGCAGCTCTCCCATTTGGAGGGATTGGGTTAAATGTGGAAGCCAAACTGACAGACATCTGCTTATGTGATTACCATGGCAATTTAAATGGTGATGCCCCTGTCCCATTGTAGTATTGTATTGGTACCAACATCAAAATAGAAATGTCTATATGAAAAACAATAAGAACATGTATATTGGCTTTCATCTTTTACATTTGAAATCATGACTATGGAAGGACAAAATCTGGACCTGGAGGGACAAACATTTGATTTCATCCTCTCCAGATTTGTAACAATCCCAGCCTAATGGGATTGTTTCAGTCATTGTTTTTATTTCCTTGCTTGTCAGTGACATATCCTTATTTGGAGTTTCTCAACTTGTTAGTTAATTAGTCCATGTCATTCACCTGTGTTTGCTTCCACCAGTTCTGTGTTGTCTCGTTAGTCCCTGTATTTAGTTAAATTGTCTGTCCAGTTCATTTGCAGTTATTGTTTATCATTGGATACTGTTTGTTTGTGTGCTGTTTCACTGGAATTAAATGTACCTGTTGTTAAACATCTCCATTCGGCCTGTGCCTATTTCCTACCCCAGCACATTACAATCTTATAGGGGAGCAATTAAATATCATATAAAAATAAAAGCAGGAGAGTATCAGCCCTCCAGATCTCAAGTTTAATAGCCTTGCCCTAAATATTCTGAGCACCTACAACCTATCATAAAGAACAAACGGCTATATTTAAATCATATTAACTGGGATAATGGACAAACAATAGAAAAGAGGAAAAAGTCCTCCATGATGTCATTAGCTTGTTAAATTGTGACTACAAACAAATATTTTCAAATTTGAGACAGACTGCTGCAATAGTGCATACATATGTGACGGAAAATTCCTAGTCAGTAAAATGAATTAAATCATTATTTTGGGGAAGAATTAAAATTGTAAATAATTAAATAAAAACATGAATTTGGAATATTACATATTGTTAAACAGGTATGCATAAAAACATATGAAGTGGAATCCAAAGAAAGCATAGTGATATTGAAAGTAAAATGCTAAAGATGTGACATGTGACTTACCGGATCCATGCCTTGAGTGATGATATTGCCATGCTGATGATACTGCCCGGGTGATTGGACGAAACTGTTTACACTTCCTCAGGGAGAGAGATAAGATCTTTAGCGACAGGAGGTTCCCACAGAATCTGTGGATTGTCACACTGTATGGAGTGTGAAGTCTGTTTAAAATGGGATTGACGTATTGAATGTACTTTGATGTGTTTTAAAGCTGTGTTTGAACTTTACTTGAACTAAATAAAGAGTCATTGGTAGGGTTTCAGACTGTTCTTACATACAGTTCACAGTTCTCTTGCCTGTTCAGATTTTGTTAAAGGGAAGTCTGCATAGAGTTTAGCTAGATGGGTATATGATGTACAGTCTGGAGACACAACCACAGTAAATGACAAAATCCTTCCTAAGGGGCTTTGTGGGAAGGGCTGTGCACACATCTGTGAAAAACAACCACCCATGTAGTATGAAGATGTTGGGTTTTCTATAATTTACCTTTTTAATGACAATTTGGCTAAGTCATTAACAAATATATCTTTTTTGATGTAATGGCAATAGCGTACCTCATACTACAGACATTCTTGGAAAGATTCTCATTGTCAGCTTACTTATACACAATTATTATTTGATTCAAACTGTAAACCATGTCTCCAGCATACATATTCATTTACTATTGGGGGCATGGACAACAAATAAGCTCATGGTATTCAGGATAATTTTATTTGAAGTATTTATATAACTCTACATAATTTGCTGTGTACCATCAGATAACATTTTTTTAAGAAATGTTATGTTATGTACGCCACACTCACAGTAAAGTGACTTCATGAAGATAAAGAGAGGCGACAAATGCTATTGGCAAGAGTTCATACTTATTAATAACTTCATTTTTTATTTGAGTATTGGGGTGCAAACCACACTTGTGAATATTTTGTTCCTCAAGTTGGGCCACTTATAGTCAGTGAATACCAAATCAAGGATAACCAAATTGAACATTTGTTCCAAATAAATGACAAACACCGCAATACACAGCATTTTAAATTTCAATGCTCCAAAAGGAACTATATTAATTATGCTTGGACCACGGCTCAACAAGGTTTTACAGAGCATCCAATCCTTTGCCTGGCACTCTGTCTCTATGTTGTGAGAGAGAGGGGACCAGAGGGAACAAAGTGCGTCAGCTCTCCAGAAATTCTGCTTTAACAACAGTGGATGGGAGACTGAAACCAGCCGGACACTACTTGAACGATTCACCACAGCAACACCATTACCACGCCACAATTCTCTCTCACCAATCTATTGGATTTGTGTCACATACTGCTGGAACTAGAAAAGCACAGAACACATATTTTCTTGACAAGGGTCAATAGGCTGTTGTGGAGCTGCTAAAACCGCAGGTCCTCTGGTCTTCGGAATTTGAGATGTAGTGTAACGCTCAGTGTGATAATAACCTTTCTATATATGAATGGCACATAGCCTCAGATTGTGTTCTGCAATTCATCCCATGTGTAGCATATCCAGTATTGCAATATGCCACCAAAACAGGACTGTACATTTTCTCAGCATTCCAGCCCAGTCTGCTTCAACCTCTCAAAGAAAACAGTCACTAAGAGTCACAGTGAAGTACAACAATGCACTGGTGCAAAGCTAAGCTACCTGACATGGGCTAAGCTTACAGCCATTGTTAAAGCCCCAGGCAGTTATATGATTGAGATAGACAATGGACAAAAGGACAGGAGGGATAGTAACAGGAAGGACTAAATGCCATGCGGGGATGGTGCTGACCTTTATGAAGCTGGAGTTCTGCATGGGCTGGAAGGCGGATGGGTGGGAGGGAAGGCTCGAGAGGGAAATAGTTCTGCGATTAAATTCATAGATAGTGCAAGCTCCACATTTATGGGAATCTTGAGAGATAAAATAAGTTTCAAGAGCTCTTGGGCAATTTTTTGTACCTACATCTGGTGTCTTCATCTTTAGACAAAGTCGGGTTCACTTGAAAAGTTATTTGGTGGACTAGACAGTTATTTCCTGAATGCTGGTCTATTGCAGAGGCTAACAGCGGGTGGGTTGCTAATATTATCTGAGTTGTGGATATTTTGAAAGGGTCGCTAGTGTGTGAGTATTCGTTTCATTATGATTTATTAATTAAAGAAGACTCCGCTTTTTTGCCTATAATTAACATTCATTGGGCAGAGTGTGTAAATAAAGCCAGAATACCAAGTTATATATATATATTATAAAAAATGATTCAGCTAATGTTTCATCAAGACTAACATGACGTAGAATTTGATCAAATTAATTTTTTAAAGGACATTTCTTACTGTATCCAAAATTCTAGATGAAACTCTGCTATGCCACCACAAATGTGATTATATTATGCTCGTAATACTTCATTTTTTAGGGTGTTGTAAAAAAGTGCACTTGTTAATGCACATTTAGCATAAAAAATATAAGGTATATATATTGAATGTTATGCAAACCTATACATTTACCTGAATTGTCAAGGTCCAGACCGGGTTGAAATGGCAACTATTTTGGTTTGAGAAAAGTACAAAGTAATTTTTTTTTTAATATTGTTCAACTGAATTCCTGTCAACAAAAACAGACACATTATTTATAATTTTTGCTGTATGATTAGCCTCTAAAATATATTAATCAGAATATAAGGCTGGCCAAATAACAATACAATAAGCAAAGATTTAGCACTTTTTTAATTCATCACATAGAAACTAACATCCATGAGTAACTTAATAAAAAAATTGCTAGGCTATCAGTGATGCTGTAAAGCTGTGTCACTAAACAATCTGATGGCTAATTTGACCTACAGACCTGAAACTTTGTATGAAGTGGTATGCTTTCTCATGCTTAATGTGACTCATGGATCCATTAATCTGCATCTCCTTACACATACTGCAAATCAATATAGATACCGAAACTGTAAATCTGTAGATAAGTACATAATCTGTAAATTGTTTTATGGCAAAACAAACTATAAAAAATGAAATTGATCTTCCATTCAAAATATAAGGATACTTAAACCTATGGGATTAAACATTGTTAATAAAAAATACTTTATCAATAAATAGATTTGTTCCTAAAAAATGTGTCGCATGAGGATTTTCTAGCCTGCGTTTAATACTTGTGGACTTGCCAAGATAACAGCACTGAGTTTTCTCCTATATTGTCTGATGTGAAAGAACACAAGGAATCTGAGGAATCTCTCCAGATCATTCAAAGCTCCCTGGATTTGCCATTGCAAAAGCTAAATTCTGTGGTACGTGAGCCATTTTTGCTTGGATCTAGTGGAATGCTTTGGGTCGTTGTTCTGCTGGAATATCCAACCATCACCCAATTTCAACCCCATTATTCCACTCTCTCTCTCATAACTTAAATAAACAGTAAACTCCTACAGGTATTAAAGAGAATAAAATCATTGGTTGTATATATGTCACTCTGGAGTATTACACAAGCCAAATAACAGGTAAAAACATTAAAAAAAATAAGTGGCTGGGTTGTTCCAAGGGTATATTATCATTATTGTTATGTTATTATATTATTTGCTAGCATTGCCAAGGGAGGAATCGTGAACAGGGTTTTCAAGGTCTGGAGGTACTCTAGCTACTCTCTCGGATGGTCCGGGCCTGTTATCAGTTGAATGAATGTGCCCTCTTATGTGTTGACCCAAGTGACTTCCGGACTGTAAGCGTTGTGTGGGAAAATTCAGAGTGGCTTGGCAAGGACAATGAGGAAAGTTGCCACAATCTTCACTCTCCAGAATCCGTTGGGAGCGGTTGATACGAGACTGGACCGTAGATACAGTTGGATCCGATCATACTGGGGAAGGAAGAGAAAGGGATAAAATAGGGTTTAGGTATTAGATTAAAAAAACCAATCGACCACTAGGGGCATTGGTTAGCAGTGTTAGAGTTAAACAGACTGTTGTGTGCTGGATGGTTAGTTTGGATGTTGGTTAGGGTTAGGATTTTAGAGGTTTTAAGTTAAACCATTGACATTCGAAACCTGTGAATGTTTTAAGCTTTCCCCAAGCGTTACTTCTTTAACTGAACTTGCCAGAATAAAAACCTAACGTTAAGTGTAACATTAAGCATTTAGTCCAAAACGTGATAAAATAAATCTGAACACTATGATAATTCCCCTTATGTGGAAAAGTTGTTGATAAAAATGCCTGGAGCAGTTATCTTTTAATTTGTTTCCTAATGCCAACACAAGCAACATTTCCAGGGACAAGTATGACTAAGGGATTTAATTGAATAAAAATATAGTTGATAGTTATTACCAAAAAAGTAACTGTTGAAATATATAAAACCATAAAAACAAAAACCCATAACTTAATTCCGAACTCAAAATTTAACCTGAATCCCAAACCATTCAGAACTGACACATTACTCTAAGTCTGACCGTAACCACCCCTGTACACGCGCCATATTCATCTCTGTCAACCTTGTATAGGGGTCATGCAAATGCTTAGTTGTAAAAAACCTCACAAACATTTATGTCCACCAGGCAAAAACATATGAATATGACATATATTTTTGATACCATGTTTCCTAAATGTCAAAGATGGTTGAACTAATGGAGAGAGAGTGTTACTCTCTTATGTGCCTATCACTGTCCTCAACACTTCAGCAATGCTCCCTCTCTCACACTTTCTCACTCTCTTTCACACACACACACACACAAGCACCCACTGCTCATCTGACAGTTATAGGCGCGGTGTGATTCCACGGATTCCACTTTTGCTCTCATCACAGATGCAATCTGGGGGAATGTGTTTCCATTGATCTTAGGCTACAGGGTGCTTTTTTTGTATTGAGAAGCGCGTAGTGCGTCGTAGTATAAAAAGGAGTGTGTCTTGGGCTGCGGGACCAGAGTTTCCACAGAGACTCCAGTGAGAGACAGTGATTAATATGGAGGCGACGTTCCGAGAGCAGTTGTTCTTCATTGTGTTGTGTCTGTCAGTTCTCAACGGAGACACCAGGTACATCCAGGTAAGCCTCTGGTTTAACTGTCTTACTTTATTTTAGTTTCTATATATTTAGCCAGGTGTAGTCATCAACATTAAATGCAATATCCTTTCCAACAGGCATGTACGCAAAGAATCAAAGTTGTTTTAACTGTTTGACCTGACTAAAGCAATGTTCAAACTGAAATACACAATATGTATTTGGACAAAACCTTCTCTATTTATTTGCTGAAACATTTCGTTATCTTGCTAGAATGTCCTGTATATTACTATCACTTGTCTACAATTAATATTACTGTCTTTTTTCTAATTATATGTTTTTTCTTTTCTTCAGGAAAATGAGATCACACCAGAAGGGTTATTTTCACTCCTTAATTCAGAGCTCAAAAGAGAAATACAAGACGAATTAATTTACAGCCGACCACTCCGTAAGTAGCCAAAATGACTCTAGGCATTTCCATAAAGCGTCGCTCTCCAGAGGCAAATTTGGCCTTTTACACAACCATTTTGGGAAACAATCCTTATAAGCTGACATTTTCACAGCTTGTAAAATGCAAGAATTCATTTTTAAGATGCGTCTCTCAAAATTTCTTAAAGTTGTTAATGGACTTTATTTTAAATAACAAATGTGGAATTTTGTTGTAATTAAGATCATTATAATCAATCCCATTCTTGGTTAAATTTAAAATACATATTAATTAATACTTGATAAATTAGAATTTTTAACAGAAAGACTGGCACATTCATGTAACATTGAAACAGCCACAAAGATGCTAAAATTTTTACATTCACCTGGCCACTTCTTGCTCCTTTCTCTGCGCATTCCCCATATTTATCTCCCTTTTCTTTCTGTCCTTATCAACTGTGTTTATTCCTCCCTTACTCTTGCTCTCCCTCAGGGTGTCTGGACATGGTGGCACTAGAGGGTCAGTTTACCTTCACAGCAGACCGACCCCAGCTCAGCTGTGCCGCTTTCTTCATCGCAGAGCCGAACCAGGTCATCACTGTGGAGTATGACGGTGTTGACATTGACTGCAGAGGAGGAGACTTCATCAAGGTAACCACACACACGCACGCACACACACACACACACACACACACACACACACACACACACACACACACACACACTTACCCTCCACATCCCACTAACCTCCACCTTGACTGACGTCATTACCACCAGAATAGGGGCATTTACGGGAACACTGACCGGATAAAATTCCTAGCAGTTTATGTAGTTGTAATTCGTGCCAGGGCTGAGTGGTGCTCTTCCCCAGCCGAGTGCTCCAGAGGCCAGGCGTAATGTCTCCCCTCAACCTTCTCACCTAAGGCAGGGGTGCTTAATGTGTGGGCTGGACCCCAGCTGTGCACAGGATCCCAAGCCGTTGGTGCTTGTCACTGCTGTCTGACACGTTTAGCTGTTTATGGTGCAGAAGGGACTGTGATTTGATCTGTTACATATTATAAAGGGTAACTCTCGACACAATTTCAGCCTTTGCCCCACCGATTCGTAAAAATGACAAAAAGTGAATGAAATGAATGCATTCAGGTGATTGGCTCCAGTGCATTTTCGTAACTTAAATCTGTCCGTTGCTCATCTATGGACTGCTGATTGTGTGCATCTGTCACTGTGCCCCCTACTCCTGCCTTCTCCACCTCTCTCCATTGTAGCTTTTCTGACTCCCCTGACACTATAGACAGGGAGCATCCAGTCTAACATTTGGAATCTGTGCTTTATAGTGATTTCTTTTTACAAAACTAAATTAGAATGTCACTTAGCTGGACCAAGTAAATTGCTTACTAGTAACAGTACCAACCCCTATAGTTCAATGTTGATACTATCACATGCTTTAATTGTCCTTCTATTCCCCCCCAGTACATCTAGGAGAGAATGAAGAAAGCTTCTCTTGATAAGAATAGAGCTTTGGAAGGTGCTTGTTTCAGGAATATATAAGGTAGAGGTGAAAGCATCAGGCGCCAACCTGCAGACCTGGCCTTTGCTAAACTTGGTCTCAGGAGTGGGTTATTGAAAATAAATGTAACTATGTAGCAGAAAAAGACACTAGATTTCCTGTGTCATATCCTTACTGTGAATCTGTACAAACATTACAGTTAAGACCCATGGTGGATTCCAACACAGACTGAATAGCTGTCTGACTAAAATTCTGGCAGTCCAAATGGATATCTAAGAGTATAACAATGCACCTGTCTTTTATTTGGATTTGAAATTCATGCTAAAAAGAAAGCATCTTCAAATGGTTGTTCAATTGGTGATTTAAATGAATAGTTTTGATTTAGTCCCTTCCCTATCCCCTCTTCTCTTCCAGGTGTTTGATGGCTGGGTGATGAAAGGAGAGAAGTTTCCTAGTTCCCAGGACCACACCCTGCCGCTAATGGAACGCTATGTGGACTACTGTGACACCGGAACAGTGAGGAGAACCGTGCGGTCATCTCAGAACGTTGCCATGGTGTTCTTCCGTGTTCACACTGCCGGGAGCTCCTTCACACTGACCGTCAGGAAACCTGTCAACCCCTTCCGTGAGTAGAGACCTCCACCAGCTGGAATGTCAGTCTTACTGTTTTCATCGACATTTTCAGTTCTATACTTGAATGGTTGAAGTTAGTAACCATGGGTCGATGTATGGAGACAGTACATTTGCTGAGCAGAATGTATGTGTATGTGAAGAACTATAAACAGCCTCTGATGATAGACCATAATGCCTGTTTGGCATAGTGCTATCAAGGGTGTAGTTCAGGATGTAATATGAGGTCGCGTATTTGACATTCAAACGTATGTGCAGTTTAAAGGAAGTTGCTAATTCTTGAACACACTATGAAATCCCATCGTAGCATGCCAAAAGTTTAGTAAGAGATTAGTAATGCAATAATAATGCAATAATTGTCTTTAATTATGGCTTAAATTATTATCATGATAGTGAGAGACTTCAGAGGATTACACCGTGTGTGTGGTTGTGAGGTTTTGCCTCTATACATTTTTTTCAATTTTTTGATATATAAAGATCAACATGTATGTAAAGACACTGACGTACCCCCTCCCCCCTCCACAGCCTGTAATATAATCTCCCAGACACCAGAGGGCAGCTTCACCATGGTGATACCTCAGCAGCACAGGAACTGCAGCTTCTCCATCATTTACCCTGTGGAGATCAAGATTGCCGAGCTCAGCCTCGGACACCTGAATGACTTCCATGTTAAGGTGAGCCCACTCAACGTGTCACAGGTCTGAGTCAAAGCCTTTCCAATTGGAGAAATAAAAACAAGGCAGTAGTTCTGGTCCACATGTGAGTTAAATTGGGCCTAGCTGTTTCACTGGAGTTGGATCAGTAAAATAGCTCGCCCAAGACCTACAGTGCATACCTGCGTTGGCTTACTGTGATTTAGGGGATGTTTTGTGTGGGTGGAGATGAGTGTGGTGGTAGTTAGAATGGAAGATGAAAGGATGGATTGTGAAGAGGTATTCATTGAGTCGTTGATCTCCCCAGAAGTCCCTTCCAGGCTGCGTGGGGGCAGGGGACTTCGTGGAGCTCCTGGGGGGGAACGGAATGGACACATCTAAGATGTTACCTGTAGCTGACCTCTGCTATAACTTCAATGGTCCTGGTGAGCATCCACACTAATCATTATTTTAACCAATAAACCCACACTCACCACAATCCTAAACAAAGTTAACCCACATTGACCACCATCCTAAACCGAGTTAACCCACACTCACCACCATCCTAAACAGAGTTAACCCACACTGACCACCATCCTAAACAGAG
>JACXGJ010000457.1:0-25507 GCA_016801105.1 Esox niger
ACACACACACACACACACACACACACACACACACACATCTGCATCACGTGTATTGTGGGAGCATACACAGTAACACCCACACGTACAAATGGAAGCGCAGGCACTACTAATGTGTTATCATTATATAACCCCTGTCAGCACACGGCTGGATGGTCTCCATCTGTGAATTTGGTTACCGGGAGAAGACAAACGTACCGAGGTGAATAGCCTAAATAACAGTAACAATAATTTTTACACTATTGCTGAACAGGGATTGATGACCATGGGTAACTGAGTAAGCAGGAAGAAATGAGCCTCATCTGTGTTTTTAAAGAGAGCGTGGAAGAGAGGCCCGCAATTTGTACATTGTGTAGTATAGAATGACATTTCTTCCTTAGTTCAATATTAAGTGTTATCTTTTCTATATCTTTTTTCATAATTTACTATTATTCTTTTTCAGAGTCAACGCACCTTGTTTTACCCCAGTGTGTGTTTCTATCAGTGTCCATCATCATCACCATTATCATCCCTTCGCTTCAGGTTTCAGCTGTCCAATTCTAATCAAGCAGATGCCAAGGAGAGCCAATCAGTGGTTCTGAGAGCTCCTAGACTGTTTGGATCGACAACTATGAACTTTAAGTTAACACTCCAGTGTTATTGAAAAGGTTTACGTATAGTAGCTGTTACAATTTGCCATAGGAAACTATGCGACACTCAGTCACTCTGCTAAACAACTTAGCAGCTATTCTGACCCTCTTAGATGATATGTAAAAATAACCACCGGAAGAGCAAGACCAGCCAGTTATATTATATAGTTATAAATCGATTATTGTAGTAGTAGGATCACACCGACCAGTCAAAGTTCTTGAAGGAGATAATCTTGCCCAACTAAGAGAGTACACATAACTTCAAGGTACACATTTTGTGTTTACATACAGTGGGGAGAACAAGTATTTGATGCACTGCTGATTTTGCAGGCTTTCCTACTTACAAAGCATGTAGTGGTCTGTCATTTTTACCATAGGTACACTTCAACTGTGAGAGACAGAATCTAAAACAAAAATCCAGAAAATCACAGTGTATGATTTTTTAATAATTAATTAGCATTTTATTGCACAACATCAATAATCTTTCTTTAAAATCCCTTGGATAGGTCTTTTGATCTTGGAAAGATGTGTTACCACACATTCTTATGGTTCAGAACAAAGCAGACCAAGTTTCTAATCTGTATGGAAGGCTGGACCCTCTCCCAAGTTACTCTCTAATGATTTATTTTTCCCTGTTTGATCCACCCGATAATTTTAGCAAACTGTCCAAATGAGGCTGTACTGCACAAATCTGGCCTAAATGGGTGGTCAACTGACGTTTGCCACACAACCCCCACACAACGTAAAGGCCAAAACTACTGGAACAATGTGCTCTGAAAAGATAAGTCAAAGGTGGAGTTGTTTGGTTACAATGACAAACAAATCACTGCCTTCCAGCAGAAAAACCTCTGACCAATACAGCATGGAGGTGGTGGCAACCATTAATATGGTCACTAGGGGAATCTAGCAGTGGACCAATAGGGAGAGAGGGAGGAGCATGCTTTTGAAAGGCCCTTATTTCACTTTAGTCCATCCTATCCTCTACTAAACGATAGGATTTATATAAATGTCATTACAGATTCTGAGTTGGAATCAGGAAGGGAACATAAAAGTGAGAGAGGGAATGATGGGAGTGAGAGAGTAACTGATGGCGTGAGGTAGGGAGTAGTAATGGAGAGACACTGAATAAGAGAGATATATGGGGGGGTATGCTTTCATTGGTTTAAAACTTTCCACTCCAGAGTGTGTGTTTGTGTTAATGCTAGTATTTTCCTTTTCGGCATTGTGCTGTGTTTCTTGGGATTCCATTTGGTCACGAAGACCCCTGTGAGACCAACTAATTTACCCTGCAGTATTCCTGGAGGGGTTTTATTTTGTTCCATAGGAACTAAATGGAATCACAGTTAGGGGTTCTCCCCCCTTTCTCTTTTTTCCATGTACTGTCAAAAAGCCTTTGTCCTCTCTGACGCTCTCCTTTCCTCAGTATAGTGTTGTTGGTAGACCTTCACTTTCACTCTCTCATACATTTTCTGTCAATAGCCTTTTTCATCAACATGTCTCTCATTTTCTCTTTTCCATATTCTCAGTAAAACTTCAGGGAGATCTGTTTCTAGTTCGCTGTACTGTTCTTGTCCTATGCAATAAAGTAAATCTAATTGGTTTCTAATCTTGAAGATCTAAACATGACACAACAAATCAGAGAGTTTCAGAAGAGTGATTTATGACAAAGTAAATACAGGTACACACAAATATGGAATGTGCTGTATAATTCGAGTCAGTAAAGTATGTGGCTCTGTTATTAAAACCACAACTATAATAATAAAATGAAATGCCTTCAGAAATACAACAAAATATGTTTGTGCATATTCCCTTTATTACATTTCAAATTCCTAAGCACTTGTTCAGCAGTCATAAACATTCATCTCCAAAATGCAAATAATGCAATTTTACTACAGTAACGCAAAATTCACACACAATGATTCCAAAATGTGGGATAATAAAACATGAACAGAATATGGTAAATGTAAAGGACAGAGCTCCCTTAAGGAATCATCTACAGCATTTGTACAGAGGTTCCTATTCAATCAACCCTGGTTTCTAGGTTTCCAGAGGGGAATAATAAATGAAAAACGGTTACACTTTCCATCTATAGAAGTACTGTAGCTAGTACTATCCACAGCGTTTTACTAATGTAAGGGTTATTTTCAGACTTAGGTTTATGGTAAGGGTTAATATTAGGATGAAACTAGGGGTTAAGTAAAAGTTTTGTGTTAGTAGAATTTTACTGATAGTCTGTAGATAATCTGTAGAGCATCTATATGTACAGTTTTGGGAATTTGTAAATAAAGTGTCACCAAAAAAAGTAACCTCTTCACACTTCAAGATTCATCAACAAATTTAGATAAACACAACATTACTGATATCTATCATTGTGACATAAAGCTGCAGTTCTTTACAAGGCACTTGATTCTATGTCATTTCTCATTTCAATGGTGGAGAGAATTGTTCAGTTATTAACGTGCACTTATTTCACAATATTATAATCCAATATTTCATTAAATCTATATACAGTATGTGCTACATAATTCAAGATGCTCCAACATGCATTTGGGTTATCAGCATCTTAGCCAGTGTATTGCTGTGAGCCAGGACATCATATCCAGATGATACGGTGCTACAACATATATGGTTTATAATTTATATTTTGCAATACAATTGTGGAAAATATATACATTAGATAAATATGTGAAATTAAATGTTGAATTATGAAATACAATTACTTAGTAGTAACACTTAAATTGTTAGAAATCTTAACACAGAAGGCAACATTACTATATCTGTAAAGGCTCTCAAATCTGAAAATCCAAAAGGACCTATATTAAAAATAGCTACCTTAATACACAGATTCCTAACCTGAGGAAAAACACTCTTCAGAAACATGGTTAAGTTGGGTCATTCCTCCAGTATGTGCTTTTGATAACTTAAAATCGTCAGAAGTGTTTAGCATGACAATTAACAAATAAAAGGAGTTGGCACTGTATACATATGGTATACAGTGCTTATGATTTAATCAACTGCTAACAAAATGTATAATTTACATAGCCAAATATTCAAATATTACAAATGGAAATGAGTTAGGTCTCTATACTGGGAGGGGCTGGTGTTTAAGTGGTCAAACCAATTGATTGTCTTCAACAGGGATATCTGGTTGCCATCGGTTAGTTCGTTCACGAGGGCTCATATTAAGTTCCCGGGGGCTCTCATGTTGCCAGTGGTTCCCGTGCAGCTGCAGAATGCCCTGTAGAACTTCCAGCCAAACTCTGTAGCAGAAAAGGTACTGTTCCTGTGAGCAAAGACAAGTGACTTACATTACTAATCTAGTGGTTAAAGTAACTGGTTACTAGAATGAATCCCACAAGGTGAAAAATCTGTTTTGTTCTTGTTGCTCAAGTTCACCAAAAGAGCTTCCTTTTGCCTCTATGGATATTACTTTTTCTAATGATGAAGTACGTTAGACGGACACAGCTTCTGGGTGACAGCCTCTGTCTTAGTCAGTGGGTTCACTCGACTTACACCTTAACATTGGAATAAGCCTCCAGAAAACCTTGTAGCTAACATCCTTTCTTTAGCCCAACCCAGTTCTCACAAACAACAAAATAGAAAATGGTCATTTTTGTATCCTTCTTTCCACTGGCCCCTTGTGGGAACTGAACTCAAAACACCATGCATTAGCAACACAGGACAAAGAAGAAAATAATAACTACTTGGAATATGTTCACTGATTACCAGTCATTGGCCAAAAAGAGAGAGTTAGGCTCATGGAAGCCATAGAAAAGAATCAGTGGTGGCCTGAATGACAAATCAAACGGTCAAGCCCTGAACCCTGACCACCAGGGTTGGGTTCAGTTTATTTTCCATCCTTCCTGATTGAGGAGAAATGGAAATTAAATGTAAGTGAAATCGAATCAAGCCCAACCTATGAGACAACAT
Organism: Esox niger; assembly: GCA_016801105.1. Taxonomy (NCBI): domain Eukaryota; kingdom Metazoa; phylum Chordata; class Actinopteri; order Esociformes; family Esocidae; genus Esox; species Esox niger. The sequence goes on from JACXGJ010000457.1 coordinate 4,557, forward strand.
TCTTCTGGCAGGTAGTGCTATGTTACTGACCTTGGTCTGAATCATGCCGTATCGCTGCAGTCTCATCTCCCTCACAATGCTACTTACGTTGATCTGTTGACAGAGTGGGACAAGGAGGTTCATGAACCCTGGCATCTATCTATAATATACACCAAACAAAAAGCTACCAAACAAAAAGTACAGGAGTGAGTGTGTGTGCATGTGCCAGAGTACAATTCCCACCCACAGCAATGTGTCATATTAGCCTCCACAACTGAAAAAATACCAAGAAAATGTAAACAGAAAATGTATTAAGAAATCATACACCCCCTAATGACATTAGACGAAACACTTTTACGCACACTGTATGATTATAAAAAATACAGTATCCCTAAAACGTACACATTTTACCCTCCGCAGAGCAGCAAACCAAGACTTGAATACGTTTCTCGTTCTTTAACACGCAGTGTCGATACCATAGAATTGCATTCATGCTGAAAAGCACCAATAAGGAAGCCGGTGACATCGAAGCCGGTCCATTGGGCGGCTCGTATCAGTCAGCAGGGTTGTGCTCCAACTCACCGGGAGATCTTTCTCGATGAGACTCAGTAGGACGTCAGTGCAGATCAGCACCCCTGTTCGTCCAATCCCAGCGCTGCAATGAACAGTGACAGGTCCTGTATGGTGGACCTCTCGGAGGTAGCGGATAAATCTGACCAGCTGCTCCGAAGACTCTGGTACGCCATGGTCAGGCCAACGGGTAAACTTCAGGTGACGGACATGATGGGACTCACCGGACTAGAATAGGACGAGGGAAAAGAGGTCACATTGTTCTTGAAAAATGGGACTGGTGCATATTTTACGGAACGCAAGGAAAGTAAATGTTAAAGGAGGGCTTTGCTGAGAAACTTTAAAAGGGCAGTCTGGAGTTGTGTGTTTAGATTCACGTATTTATGAAGAGCCTTTGGAAAGTACAGTATTCAGACCGCTTCACTTTATTCACATTGTTGTGTTACAGACATAATTTATTATTGTTTAATATACTTTTTTACCATTGTTGAGAATATTTGGGTATTTTTCAGGAAATCTATTAGTTCCTTTAAACATTATATTTGTCAGTATGGGTGTTACAGGTTGCTCATCATGGGTGTGCAGACCGATGACTCTTGTATAGATTAGTTACTAATCATGTGCTTGCTGACCCCTGACAATGCCTTAGGGCATTCCTACTGACAAATTGGCTTCCAGGCTTAGTGGCATCACAGCTGTTTTTTACATCCCTTTCCTAACCCAGTCCTCTACGGTTTCAGTATTTAGATGGACTACGGCCTTTCCTCTGGGTGCAAACATTTTCTTGAAAATAGAAAATGGAAATATCGAATGTGAAGTACATTTATTCAAAGAAATCCAACCTTTTATTTAGTACTTTTAGAAACACATTTGGCAATGACCACAGCTTTGAGTCTTATTGGGTATTTCTAGCTTTGCACACCCGGATTTGGACAGTTTTCTCTTTCTCCTTTGTAAATCTTCTCAAGCTCAGTCTGATAAGATGGGGAGTGGTGGTTCACTGCAAATTTCATGTCTCCCCACAGACAATCAATGGGGTTTGAACGTTGGCTGAGCCTCTTAAGGACATTAATTCTGTAGACGGGTCTCAAAGCCAATCCAGTGTTGTTTTAGCTTTTTGCTTTTGGTCATTGCCATGCTGAAAGATGAATCCTCACCCCAGTCTGAGGTGATGTACACTTTGGATCAAGATTTCATCAAAACTTGTTTTCTGTATTTTGCTCAAATTCTCCTTCCCTCAATCCTGACCAGTCTCACTGAGGAGCCACCTGATGCTTCCACCACCAAGCTTCAACCTAGGGATGGTATTAAATGGCTGATGAGCAGAACTCTGTTTTTACCAGACGTACCGCTTGGCATTCATGCCTAATAATTCAGAAAATGTTCGAATCTTCATTCTCTCAGTTTCCTTCAGGTGTACTGTAACTCGTACCATAAAGGCGTGATTGATGGAGTGTTGCAGACGGCTGGTTGTCCTTCTGGCAGGTTCTCCCATCTCTGCAGAGAAATGGTGAAGCTAATTTCGAGTGACCATTGGGTTCCTGGTCATATACCTGACCAAGGTCTTTCTTTTTGCTAGGTTACTTCTTCAGAGAGAAGTTTGGTTCTTTGGCTGCTGTAGGTATTTTGCACGTGGAACTTTGAAGTTGGTTGATGTTGAACGAGCGTAAAATTACATATCGTAGTCAAACCAATGGGGCTTCGCAGACACCAAGTCCTTCCTATGTTTCACCAGACTTTACAACTGCTGATGTAAAAAGGGCTTTATAAAATACATTTGATTGATTGATTGAGATGGTGCTCAGCTGCAATGTTCAGGCGCATGCTGGCCAAGTGAACTTTTCATTGACACCTTGCCATTTGCGACAATGTCAGCTTGCAAAAACAAAAAAACAGGCTCCATGCCCTCAGAGGTAATGGATGAGTTGAAGGCAGCAGACAAACATTGTTAGCCCAACCTGGTTGACTAATCAACACCTAATACTGACAGTGGGCCCGAGATGGCGGGATTTTGGACAGGTGCTCAAGAAGTCATACATAAATCTGAAAATGTGAATATTGATCCTTCACCTAATTCTTGCAAATATAAAATGTCAATATTGAGTATGAATTTGACGACCTTAGTATAAATACACATAGACATTTGTATTTACTCCAGTGATTGTAGACAAATGTGAACTAACACTTTTCATCATCAAAATATGTTTAAAAGTATCATCTTTAAGTCAAGGATGATGGGTCTTTGATTTCCTTACTCAATTTATGATTTTTGCGAGGGCTAGGATTATTTACAAAAAATCAACTACAGATTCCTGCTTTAACAGATATGAAAGGCTGTCCATTAATCATCCGTCAAACTTATTTAATTTGGATGTAGTAGATTCAAAATAGAAACACTGTTATAACTCACACCTGCTTTACAAACTTCCGCATTACACAGAATTCTCAATCACATCAATGAGTGGATTACATTGAGGCTTTCCCGTCTTCCTGTCATCTCTCCATCTCCTCACCTCTTTTTCCAGCATACGAATGATCTTGATGTGGAAGAATTCCTGAAACTGCTGGTTCTCCATGCTGAGCTGGAAGCGCCCTGTGTCCAGAGGAGAGCTAGCTCTCTCTGGCCAATAGCGGTGACACTTCACCCTGCCCCTCTCCATCTCCTGAGTCATCATGGCTATCACATCAGATCTGGGAAAGAGGGACAGAGGGTTGTACAATGTTGTACTGCTTATCAGGCTATGAAATGTAGCTAAATGTCAGCCCTAAAAGGAAGCAACTATTAAGACCTGTCCAATCGGAATAGCTCAGTTTCCTGAGTAAAATCTTTTGTCAACATTTCTGTGTAATGAACTGTTCTGCCTGTGTTATAAACGTCCTTTAAGGTATTTGTTTAGTAGTTGCCCAGCTTCACATTCTCACCTCGCAAATTCTTCTAATCCCATTTGCAATTATGGTCTCATCACAACAACAGACTTCCGCTTCTTACTACACTGCTCCCTCAACCAGGAAGTAATCACAGGCACAAACACACTGGAGGTGAACGGATTAACCAATATCGAGCTTGCAGGAGGTCGGTAATCCACGACCAGGATTTAAACTTGGCCGCAATGAAGCAGCTGTACTTGCAATCACAGTGACATAGGACCCCCAATCTGGGGCCAATCCTTTTTCATGACGAGAAGAGATATACTTGAAGTGTAGACATGAGAAGAGACAAACCGTTGAACAAACTGAAACAACATAACAAAAACAATGAGAAAACCTCACCACATACCTGTTCTCCCAGACCATCTGCCAGAAGTCGGCCAAAGTGGAGGGTAGGGGTCCCTGGCAGGAGATGTACATAAACTCCTCAGTGCCAACCTCCATACGGATATAACTGGCATTAATATAGTCCTGGGCATCACCTAGTGGTACACGTGTCTTATCATCTAGAAGGAGGGAGGAGATAGAGGTAAAGTGGGAGAATAGAGATGAGATAGAAAAGGGGGGTGTATATTGGGAAAATAGTCATATTACAGCTTATTACACTCATATGTATCCATGATATTCAATTCTACCAGTTGCTTCTAGTTTACACTGTTATGTATACAGTGTTACTGTACTCTTTTTACTGTTGCTAGTGTGCAGTATTATTAATACTGTTTCTTTTTCTTATTATAATTTTATGTCTGGCTATATTTTTGCTTGTATATATCCTTCTTTTTAACTCTCACTACATAGTTGTCGGATGCCAGGTCCTCTTAACTCTCACTAGGTAGTTGTCGGATGCCAGGCATTTTTTACTCTCACTAGGTAGTTGTCAGATGCCAGGTCTTCTTAACTCTCACTAGGTAGTTGTCGGATGCCAGGTCTTCTTAACTCTCACTAGGTAGCTGTCGGATGCCAGGTCTTCTTAACTCTCACTAGGTAGTTGTCGGATGGCTGGTGTTCTTAACTCTCACTAAGTAGCTGTCGGATGCCAGGTCTTGTTAACTCTCACTAGGTAGTTGTCGGATGCCAGGTCATGAGAATTCCATTGTGTAGAATGACGCTGTGTTGTTCAGTACATTTGACAACCTTGAAACTCGAACAGTCCTTTGCATAAGTGTGCCACTGTGTGTCTGCCTGAGTGTGTGCACCAGTATTTAGACAGGTTTCACCAAAACGGTGAGCAAAAAGCTGTTTTTGGTGTAGTGGTTAGGTAAAGGTAACAGTGGGGGTTTGGATTAGGAGTTAGGTTTCATGTTATATTACAGGTTTGAAGATAGGGATGGGGCAAATGTGATGATTTTGAATGTTTTGGGTATCCCGAGGGATGGTAAATACATATGTAGGTGTCCCGGTGTGTAGACAGGAGGACGTCTCAGGGAGAGAAATCTGAGAAAATGCTAGAGGGGAGTTTGGGGTGACGTGAATACATGTATATATTCAGAAGGGAGTACAAGGACTACATTTTCAAACCCTGTTTCAACTCTGAGTACAACTGAATACGATAAACCATTTTACGAGGTTGTCAATACTGAGCAATTCTGTTTAAAGACGTCTGGACGCCACGTTTCTTCCCAATGGAACGACCTAGTGAAATGCACATGTATTTTTCCAAAATAGAGCAGTGAAGCAGCACACGCACACAGCTACGTTTACGAGTGGACCTGTGGATGCTGCTGGCCAACCATGCTTCTGATAATGACTCTTAACAATGGCGTGTTGTTGTATTCTCAGAAACACTTGGATCTAGGGACCAGTAAATACTAACAGAGGATAACACACTGAATAAACAAATAAAGACAGGGCCCTGGGGAGTCGATACACAAAGTGAAAGATGGAGAGAGGGAAGAGAGGAATATTCCGGGGTATCTCACAGGGGCTCTAATGGAGAGCGGTGGTCTCCCCACTTATACTCTCCATCACCTCTCGCTCCTCCTCTCATCCCTTCTCCTCTTTCTGTTCCCCGTCTGTCTTCTCCCCCCCCTTAACTGTTGTGAAAACCCAGCAGACAGATGCTGTGAATATTCTGTGTGTGTGTGTGTGTGTGTGTAGTCAGGGAGCAGGTCTGATATTTTCCCATAACAACATTTGCAATCGCTCCAAAGTGCTAAATGTTTATGACTGTGTGTTTTGAGAACATTCTGTTTCCAGCTTGTCAGAAGGAGAAAACTGATTGGCATTGCTCTCCAACTCAAACACAGCAGGAATAAACTTGATAGACTTGCTGGTTTTTCCAGCCCCCACTCGCAGATGATTGGGCTTTAATTGGATTTACATTACTAACACCTGAGCATTCGGTTACTTTAGTCACTGTATGTTCAATAAAGTCAGTAAAGTACAGTTCGTTTTTTGAGTGAATAAACGGGATAATTGACCCAAATAGGTGATGTAAAATGTGAATAATGGCAGAAATGTACACTCCTTACCTTTAGAGACCACCTTGCACAATAAGAAGCATAATCAGAAAGTCGGTTTGAAACCTAGTGAAACCGAATTGTGTGCATGTGTGTGTAGGGGTTTTGGTTCAGTCGGGAGTGAACAGTCAAAAAAAGAGGGGTAGCTGACATCAACATCTCACTTCCTATTTTCTGCCAAAGTTTGCTTGAGCAAAGATCATCCCAAGACATTGCTCATTAGACACTGCACTCCAGCTGTACTGCTGCAGCCTCTTCAACAAAGTGTGTGTGTGTGTGTGTGTGTAAATTCTGTTGAAAAGTCCTCCACTCTTGAACTGTAAATGTTAAGTGCATAGAGGTTTTGTTCTGCTTGCTTTGCACACTTAGACCAGGGGTGGGCAAACTCTTTGGCTCAAGGGCCATATGAGGGAAGATATTAAAGAATGGACAGGTCTATTATCACTTCTCCACACTTTTGATGTTGATTAACATTCTAGTGTCAGGATGCAAACTGATGCGGGACGAAAAGTGGCAGAAAATGTGTTAGGATTTGGGTTTTATTATGACAATACCAACAATTGAAATTTTATTTCCAGTATCCTTGCACCTAGAAATTAGCATTTTCTTCACCCCATATTTTATACTGAAATCTCCTGCAGGCTGGATTAAATCGTCTCATGGGAGGGATGTGGACCCAAAGTAATAGTTTTCCCCCCTCTGGTTTAGAATCGGACCTGCCTTGTTTGGGACAAACTGTGACTTGCCTTCCAGTTATGTTTTCATCTCCTCAGTAAGGTGTGAGGGACCTAAGATAAACTATCTTAACAGTCACTTACATGGCAAGATGTCCCGGTAGCGGTTCTTCTCCCGGTTCTCTGGCGCTTTCCCCACCAGACAGTTATCAGACGGCTTCATATGTTCCAGGGCCTAAAACAAGCCACCCAATCAACACAAAAACAGCAACTAAAATGTTTGTTACTAAAAAGGCAGAACAACATCAGTAGCATTCTTCATTAGTTTCTGTGTGTGCGTGTGTGCGTGTGTCTGTGTGTGTGTGTGTGTGTGTGTTTGTGTTTGGTAGGAGCAAGAACTGTATACTCACAATGAACTCTCGGATCAGTTCGTGTTGGTCCAGTTGATGTTGTAGTATCTGTATGAGGGCTTTGACCCGAGAGCCAGAGTACTGATTGGCCTTGGCTGGACTGATCATGGCTAGATTGGCCAGCTCTTCTTCTGAAATGATCGGTGTACCTGGAGAGTGAATACTTCTTTATGATTATCAATGGAACCTGTGTGCTGTACTTCACACACAACACACTCGTTCAAACATAACCATCACATCCATGCATACCGATGCAAGCACGCATGCAGACACACACACACGCACGTAGACTTTAGAAATCTCTGGTCTTGGGGGGAGACTAAGTTATTCAAAAGGTTACATTAAATGTAATATCTTTCCTAAGCCCTAACCCTAACTCTGACCCTAACCTAACCATATACTTAACCCCAAAGCCTAATGTTATGCCAGAATCTAAACCTAACCTAAAGTATAACTTCTTGCCTAAACTAAACCCCAAGCTGGAAATAGTCTACATCTTTGTTTTACTATTGTTGTAGAGATTTTTGACATGTTAGCGAAACGTGATCACACACAAGTTTGTACAGCAAACCTCATGGGGACCAGAAAATAGAAATTGCAGGCACCATTGCCCTAATCCTAACCCTAAACCTAACCCAAATCTAACCCTAGCCCTAACCTTAACCTTAACATCAATAAAGTAACATTTATACCTAAATTTCACCTAGGTGTAATGCCTAACCTTAACCCTAAACTAAACCAACAATGCCTGGACCTTAACGAAACCACAACTCTAAAATTAATTGTAAGTTTGACCCTAAACCCTAAACCCTGAGCCAGAAATTGACTTTTGCCTCATTGGGACCACAATTGGTCCCCATGAATATAGTTAGACCGAAAACACACATGCACACGCGCCAAATACATTGTTATGTTTATTATTATGTCTGGCTCAAAAGCACAACTGCAAGAAACAAAATCCCCATTGCTTTGGGATTTGAACCAGATTTGAACCCTGTACCTGAAAAGGGTGACATGGTCTCCTGACCATTAGCTTCAAAAGTCTCATCATCCTCGTCCCCATCCTCACTGCTCCAGCCGTCTGATTGACTGTTCTTGCAGCCTGTCAATGTTTCTTCAAATGGAGTCACAGAGTTTTGGTTCCTGGGGAGGTCAGGGGGCATGGATGAGACCATTTCTACTCTTCTGTAGGGGGGCAGACCAGACCATATATAGTGTTCCGTAGGGGGTTGAAATCATGCAAAGCTGAGCCTCCTTTCCCTGCTTCTTTTCCACCTAAAATACAGTATAGAAAAGCTGCTATTGTATCTGATATAAAATAATGTTATAAATAGTTATGATGCATCATCACTGATATACTAACTGTCAGGAGAATTTCTATTGAACCAGCACATCCTATTGTGAAATGGTTCTTTTAGGCAGCAAAGGTTTGTTTCATTAGTGACTCTCTGCTGCCTTCTTGTGGTCAAAATCTGAATGCAATCCACGTTAACTAATGGATCATGTAAAGATGACCACATCTTTCAGTTGGTTTGTGAGTCCCAAATTGCCAAGTTCCTCTAAAATAAACTGTTCTCTAATGTGATATCACAGCGTCTAATACAACATCAAACCCAAACCCAATCAAAATATGGGTCAGGGGTGATTCGGCAGATCATATGGGCCAAGGTTTGGGGGGGATTTACTAGGGATAAAACAGTCATCGTTCTAATTTTTTGTCTTTTATTTTCTTTATGCTAATAATTATTTAGCAAAGTGGGAATTTCCTATGACGGGAGACCGGTCGATGTACAGGAGAGCAGGAGATCCATCTTACCGGTCTGAGGCGTCATGGAACAGGTCGTTTACAGTTTTGCTGGGCAGGCAGCAAGCCTCATGAGTTGGTGAGCCGTCACAGCTCTCCTACAGACAAACATACACACAAAAACACACAGGGCGCGGTTGAGTGTGGTGCATCCCACGTTCATGATAAAGATGTTACAGCTGTGTGCGTGTGTGTTACCAGCGCAGCCATTTCCTCCTCGGTTAGGGCCCGCAGGCGGTGTGAGCGGCCGTGGGGAGTAGAGAGGCGGGGGGGAGAGAGGGGGGTGCCGTCCTTGTCTGTGTCAGGTACTAGGTCTGAAGTCATCTCTGGCATACACAGGGAAAAGCACTGTTTGTTCATGAGCTAAAGTTGTTTCGGGATTGAGGCCTTGCCTAAAAGTCTCTTATGGACCGACTCTAAATAAGAAAGAATTGTCATTCTGAGCAACTGAGAATAAAAGAGCTCAGAGATACGGCCGTTTAGTACGCGAAAGCAATACAAAATGTATTTGGGATTAACTATTTTGTGTGTGTTGGATCTCACCAGGGGGGAAGCTCTCCAGCTGGGGATCCAAGGAGCAGGCAGTCTGGTTGGACACAAGCTCTACTTGGTTCCCGTCACAGGCTTCGGTGAAGACGGCCACATTTGACACAGGAGGGGAGGCCATATTGGATCTAGGACACGATGTCACATTTGATCCAGGACAAGGGGCCATATTCACTTCAGGACAGGATGTCATATATGATCCAGGACAAGGGGCCTTATTCACTTCAGGACAGGATGTCATATATGATCCAGGACAGGCTGTATCAGTGCAGGGTGCTGTGCCTGCCTGTGGAATAATGTCTCTACAGATTGTGAGCTGGATGTTTCCCTCAGCCTTACGGAGGATATCCACCACCTTACCGTGGCTCAGACCTGAGACTATTATGCCATTAACCTAGAACACATAAGAGTACAACACAGGTTCAGTACACAGACACATCATTTACAGTGGCTTCCAAAGTGTTGGGACAGTGGAGGGTCTCCAAAAGTTACTATGAGGTTGAAATATACATTCTTAGCTTTTATTTCCATGTATTTGTGTACATAGAGTAGTGGTTTCACACGGTCTGTATTTCAGGGCAACAAAATTATTGGGACAGATTAATATGATGTCTGTATAATTATTTTTGTTTTTGTTTTTTAAACGAAATCATGGCCTGTACAGCAGCCGCGCTCAGTTGTTATTTTCTTGAGTCCTTTTTGCCAAATTAAAGGCATTTTCAATTGGATTTAAATCAGGAGACTGATTTGATCAAATAATTATACAGGCCCTCAAACTTCCAAGTTGCTATTGCAGTATGGAGGTACAGTATCTGCTTGAATTCTTGCTGGCAAGCTCTTTCAGCACACTGCTACATTCATCCTCTTTTCTTCATTATGGGGAGCATTCTTTGTCTTTCTTGGTCTACCAGAACTTTTGCCATTGCTGAGCTTACAAGGGCTTTGTTTCATTGTTAAAGAATCTGGGTAAGAGCATCTGATCAATATCTATATGTAATGTAAATAGGTACATCTTGTAAGCTTAAGGTTTTGGCTATTTATCAGATATTATTTTTTGAGATGTATGATTTCCTAGACTTAAATTGACTTGTCATTGGTGCTCATGTTGACGGACTTCAAAAGCAGACTACAAAGGCAAATACAAAGCCTAGAATTAAGACTAGAAATGGATAGCTCTTGTAAAGCTGCAGATGCTATGGTAAGAAACATCATGTACTAACAAGCTAACTGTCCATAGGTTTACTATGTTGAAAAAGGGTTATTATTCCTGTATGGCAAAACCAATATGTACACAAATAAAAAAGTAGAGAATCTAAATCTGTCTGGTATAGACCCAAAGGAAGAAAAATCAATTCACTCCCCCAATATTTATGGAAGGTACTGTATATAGTAGAAGTCATGCTTGACCCATGTCAACATTTGTAGGAAAGTGTGTATGAGTACAAACTGTGTGCCCACCTCAAGCAGTATATCTCCCACTCTAAGCCGGCCGTCCTGCTGGGCCACGCCTCCAGCGCAGATCTCCTTCACTCTGAGCGCGCTCCCGTTATATCCTCCAATTAGAGCAAAGCCCAGCCCCCCTCCTTCTGGCTTACACACATCTATCTGCAAGATACAGCTCTGAAAGTGGGAAGAGGGGGAGTTAAAATCCACCCACAGATGAGAATGCAAATTTCAAATTAAAGGGATTTTTCAGGATTTTCGCAATTAAGCCATTAAAATCCTCAGATGAACTTGTAGATAATGTTTCAATGTCACTGTGTTTAGTTTAAAGGACGTTGCCAACTAGCATCAACACAATTGTTAACCTGTATAAAGACTGGAGATGTATAACAGAATGCAAAATGAACTCTTTTCATACCGGACACAAATGTGGAAAGATTATTCTTTCCCTTTAGGTGTAGTTACATATACAAAATGAATGATTAAGTCAAAATTCAAGGTAAGGAAGTTAAGCTTTTCCCAATAGCCCCTATCCAAAAAGAGCTACTGTCACCATGTACCTACGGAGATCCAGACTCAATTCTCTCCCACAGGCAGTGTTTGAGCAGTAAAATATTAATGCCTGAATCAGGTGAGGAGAATGCCTCACACAGACCCCCAGCAGAGAGCTCAGACTCTAGTTTCAACCTGTGCCATTTTTGTGAGAGGGAGCAAAAAATGGAAAGAGGTAGAGATAAAGAAAGAGAAAAAGCGAGCAAGACAAAGAAAGAGGAATGAAAATATATAGAATGGGAGAAAGGGATAGAGACAGAGAACAAACACTTACCTCTTGATCAGAGGAAACAGAAAGACTTGGTTTTAATTTCCCAGTGGTCTCAGACACATCTTTACCTGCAGAACCTGACACAGAGAGACAGGACAAAATGACAAGGACAAAATGAAGAGCTCTGGAAAAAGAATCTCACGAAAACATTCACAGAATAATTTTTTATATAAAGTTAGCTATGGTCTACTAAGAAAAAACGACTTGCAAGAAGCTGACATTTCCATTCAGAACCATAACATATACAGACAAAAAACAGTAATGTAGCGCAGTTATTTGTTAAAAAGCCAGATCTTTGTACATAACCAAAACTCCCCTGGTTACGGAACAGGACAGTAACTCACACAGACCTCCCTCCACTGTGGCCATCTCTGTGCGTATGTCTTCTCTTGGACAGACAGACTCTGGTCTTTCAGGTGGCCCCTCTCTCGCCCTCTACTGCACCCTAACTGTCGCCCCAAACCAAGGCCGCCCGTCCAGTGTGTGTGTGTGTGTGTGTGTGTGTGTGTGTGTGTGTGTGAGTCCTAATACCCCTGTGGAGGGTTAGTAACTCTGTAATAATTAATCCTGCAGTGTGAGCATAGGCCATGTCTGTCAACCATAGGCCATGTCTGTCACACACACACACACACACACACACACACAAACATATACACACACACACACACACACACACACACACACAGCCCAGAGAGATAGGGTGGGTGGAGTGAGCAAGAAAGACGGAGAGAGACAGACAAAGAGAGTGGGACAGAGAGCGAGACACAGGGAGAGGGATACTGAAAGAGAGAGACAGACAGAGAGGGAGAGAAAAAGGGCAGGGGGTTGTCTTACTCTGCTCAGGAGGTGTCTTGACCTCAGGAGAAGTGGGCTCCTCAAAACGGGTGAAATACTTCCTTTCCTTGTCCTTCTTCCACTCTCTTAGATCACTGAGACCTGGACAGACAGACGGACAGGCACTTTGTCACACACAGTCGGTGGTGAAACTGTGAAAGCCCTGTCTCTGCTAATACCTCATCTACCCTGGAAATGATTGATCTGAGAATAGCATCTACTTCCATAATGAGGCGTGACAGCAAACCTGCTCGGTAACATATCTAATTATATCAACCTAACACATTTTAACTGTAAGCACACATAAACACATGAAGCTCAGCCAACAAACCCATAACAACATTCAGCCAAGATACACCTAAATCAACACTTTGCCAACATAAACACATAACATTCAGCCAACATAAACCCAATTCAACACATTGCCAACATAAACCTAGAACAACATTCAGCCAAGATAAACCCACATCAACACTTTGCCAACATAAACCTAGAACAACATTCAGCCAACATAAACCCACATCAACACTTAGCCAACATAAACCCATAACATTCAGGCAACATAAACCCACATCAACATTCAGCCAACATAACAGCATAAACCCCTTTCAACACTCAGGGAGCTTGAACCCATTTCAGCACTTGGACAACATTCCAGAGTTATAGTTTGTGACTGTTTCCATCTGAACCAGTAGCCATCCACAAGTCCAGAAGAGAACATATTAACCATCCTGAAGTAAAAGCACCTCCCTGTATGGTGAGAAACGTACCGTTCCACCTGGCAGAATGGGTTTTGGGCGTCACAGGCTGGTCGTCTCTACGAGAAGAAAAAAAAGGAAACGGACGGTTCATTTAACCCAAACACACGGCCACACTGGCCGAAACGCACACACAGGGACCTGACATCCTCCAAACGAACCCACACGATGATTCACCTGGTCGCCTTGAGCTTCACTTTACGCGGAGCGTTCTCGCAGGCCTTCACAGCGTCCTCCAGTGTCAGTCCCATGGTACATCGGCCGCATATGTACAGGATCCTGTCGTTTGGTTCGATGCTTCCTTCCTCAAAGGCGGGTGAACCTGGGACCACCTCCTGGCAGTAGATCCCTTGCCACCTGCTGCCGATTCCCCCTGTCAGCTTTATCCCTGTGAGGGAGGTGTGTTTAATAAAGCACAGAACCATAAACTGACTGCAACAAGGAGACATGACTTCAACTGACTGCTTTGCCTCTAAAACTGTTTGGCTAAAGTGTGCCCTGTCGAATCCCACCCAGACAAATCTGTTATGTAGATACAGATACAGGATGAAATAGTCACAGGGTATGATATACTGGTTTCCTATTTGAGTAAATCTATATTCAATCACTCTGTTACAGAATTGTGTCCCTGCGTTGAAGGAAACAAAAAATGTTTAGTTTATCCTCTGAATTTATCACCACTACGAAATGTAAGACTTGATATTTCCATATGGAAAATGTCTCTGATTGCGCAGAAATGTCCGCTAACCGTAATTCCCATATTTATTCAAATTTATTGTGGCTTTTTTCCTGCTGCGGCAAACTGGCAAAAAATATGATCCAGCATCTGTGGGCTCGTTTACCAAGCTGTCCAGTGGGCGTCTTGTGAAGGATGATGTCTGGCAAAGTGTCTGGTGAAGGGGGAGCTATCAGGTTGGTCACTGCCCTGCCCAGGATCATGCTCAGTCTCCTAGGAGACGACCTGAGAATCGACATGGCAACCTCGTCTGTCACATTTGTCACATTCTGGCCGTTGACCTGGTAGAAGGAAAGATGGCAGAGAAAGGTATGGATGACGCTGTGTGTCCTGACTAGGCTTGGGTTTAAGCTTAGGTGTTGTGTTGAGATTTAGGGTTAGACTTTAGGGTTAAGGTGTGAAGGTTTAGTTTTAGTGTTAGGGTTTAGGGAAAAGTATGTGTTTGTACCATGACTAGTCTGTCCCCTGGTCTCAATCGTCCATCCGACCTGGCGGGGTTGTCCAGTATGTCCTGGATATAATAGCAGTCGTCCAGCTTGCTGCGTGTGATGGTGAAGCCAAAACTACCGCTCCATGGCTTGTTCAGCACAACACACATTTCAAACTCTTTCATCATTCCCTGAAAGAGATTTCGAACAAAAGAAAGCAATTGAACTGTCTATAACCAATTTAGAATATCAAAGCCAAATACTTTTCTTCACCTATCTAGGTTTGAGAACTGGCAGAAAAATTTAGTTGGGCCAATCAGAATGAACCCAATGATTTCTGAGACCAATCAGACTTTCTTGTGAAGAATAAACTCCTTTATTTATTACATCAAAGGATTTTATTGGTAGTGTTAAAAAAAGTACCTAAACCTGTAGAAATTTATTTGAGTATTTTGATGAACATCATATCTCACCTTTCTGGGATCTTCCTCATCCTCGTTTTCATCTTCGTCCTCCTCCCCTTCAGTCTCTTGTCTCCAGGTCGGGTTAGAGAGCGCTAGGGGTGCTGGCTGAATGGGGGGAGAGAGGGAGTGTCGGGGAGCCAGTGGGGAGGGCTGGTATACGGCAGGTGGTTGTGATGGAGGCAGAACATCAGGGGGCTCGGAATGGTACTGAATGACTGAACTGGTGACATTGGAGGCGTTGGTCGTCTTGAAGGTAATGCTGCGTTTGCGCTCTGAGGTGACGCCGCCTTGGGGGTCGGAGTTGATCTGTTTGACTTTGGATTGGATGCTTCGTTTGCGATCAGAGATCCGGGAGGCGTGGTCGGAGAGGCTGGGGGGAGAGGCCGTAGAAGGCAGAGGCTGGGGAGCATGCACCGATCGGCTGATGTTGAGGTCTGACAGTCTGGAGGAGAGGCTGGGGGGAGAGGCTGTAGAAGGCAGAGGCTGGGGAGCATGCACTGATCGGCTGGTGTTGAGGTCTGACAGTCTGGAGGAGAGGCTGGGGGGAGAGGCCGTAGAAGGCAGAGGCTGGGGAGCATGCACCGATCGGCTGGTGTTGAGGTCTGACAGTCTGGAGGAGAGGCTGGGGGGAGAGGCCGTAGAAGGCAGAGGCTGGGGAGCATGCACCGATCGGCTGATGTTGAGGTCAGACAGTCTGGAGGAGAGACTGGTCGGGGGGGGCGGCTGAGACGGCGTCTGCTGGACAGAGGTACTTTGTGGGGACGAATTGGTTGGAAGGGGGGGGCTACTGTAGACGGTGCATGGAACACTAGAAGCGCTGCTGGATCTGACCTCGGGGGCACAAGAGGTGGGGTTAAAGGGAGTGTCCAAAGTTGAACTTATGGTCATATAGTCTTTATCTGCCGGAATTGACATTCCATCCCCTGAAAGGCAGTATGTCAGACTCCCATCCGCCTCTTCACGAATGCCACTGGAAATAGATACAGGGTTTAATCACACTTAGGTCTATTACATTATTGTGTTAAAAGTGTTTAACCAGTCAGTCAACGATCCATAATGTTAGTGTACGTAGTTTATCTGGTGTACATGGGACCGGGTTTGGATACGTAAGTTAGCGTACGTAGTTTATCTGGTGTACATGGGACCGGGTTTGGAGACGTAAGTTAGCGTACGTAGTTTATCTGGTGTACATGGGACCGGGTTTGGATACGTAAGTTAGTGTACGTAGTTTATCTGGTGTACATGGGACCAGGTTTGGATACGTAAGTTAGTGTACGTAGTTTATTTGGTGTACATGGGACCGGGTTTGGATACGTAAGTTAGTGTACGTAGTTTATCTGGTGTACATGGGACCGGGTTTGGATACTTAAGTCAGTGTACGTAGTTACCTGGTGTATATGGGACCTGGGTTGGATACGTATGTTGGCGAGTTTATTTCTTCTGAAACTTCCTCCACTACTGACAACTCTTCACGGTCTCCCGGGTCACTCCTGCTGGTGAGGGAGACGGGGGAGGTAGCTGAGGAAGGGGTAGGAGATGGCGAGGGTGCCTGGGTCTCGGATGGGTCCATTTCGTTGTCCGGACCTTCCTGACTCTGTTGAGTCACCAGGCCTCTGGGGAGCTTGGTGGGGTTGTCAGTTCGGCTGGCTGGCCTGGAGGCTTGGTCTTGGGCTTGCGTTGGCTCCGTGGACCCCTTGTCCACTTGATTTTCCTGCTTGTACTGGTGGATCTGGAGAGGCTGTAGCTTGAGAAGCTCGTTGTAGTCTTCCTTCAACCTGATGTCTAGAGATTTGGATCTCACCTCACGGGTGGAAGACTGAGAAGGAACCTATTGAACAAATGACATAAGCAGTGAGTGTGTGAAAGTGTGTGCTTGTGATATAGGGTATCTCTAATACAACAGATCTGCAAGGATTCTGGATGGAGTAATGATCTCAGGACCAATCCAATGTGATCTCCGATATCATGGAACAACGCTTAGTGTTCTGTAAGACTGGATGGAGTGTGTGTGTGTGTGTGTGTATGTTTGTGTGTGAGTGTGTGAGTGTGTGTGTGTGTACCAGTGCGTCAGCGTCCAATTGAGACAGCACCCCAGGATCAGGTCTGCAGAGAGTAAGTTTGACCTCAGGCGGAGCCCCACGAAGGAGAAACAAGACTCTCTGTTGATGAGAGGTCAAGGGTCAGTACAAAGATTTCTGGGTAAGGAATGTGTGTCTGTCCACTTGCAGGGCATATTGGTAGGGAGGAAAGCATATTGTTTGAAAGTGCTGCATGCCTTTGCAAACCCCATGTTTTTTCTCTAAATCTCCTGCATGAACATGTTTTACTGTCATTTGTACAATAATGCAGAGAAATTCAACTCTCTCCTCAGGGACTCCCAAGCCGTTCGATACATTTGATCTATTCCAAAACGTGCTAACCTGATAAGACTTGTCAGCTAATCAACAAGCCCATGGTTAGTCCATCAAGTCTAGCTGTATAGGGTTACAACAAAATGTTGAAATGTCTGGTGATCCCTGAGGAAACGGTTGAACACATCTGCACTGAAGTAGTAATATATATACGGAAAGGCTACCAGCATTCTGTAACGGGCTATTCGACCATTATGTAATCAAGTTCAGGAGGGAGACATTAACAGCTAATATCTGACAGATCAGATTACAGGATTAACTACGACGTGACTGACAGAGAGGTAGAAAGTGTTCTATTTAAAGCACTTACATATGTGCCCACGCTTCATTCGAACACAGAATGAGACAAATTCGCATACAGCAGCTACCCAGCTGATCACTTCAACGGCAAGCATCATATTCATCATCAAATCCTCCCTAGTCAAAAGACCCTGTGATGCTAACACACCATATCATAATTAGCTAACAGAAAATAAAAAAGGATTAGCGATGCTCTTTTGCCTCAGTGTCAGACAATATTGCCACTCTCAGATTTAACAATGTACATCTATATAAATAAATATTTACTAACCAACCCTAACACACACAAAACCCATAAGATATTTGCTAATTTCGCAGATGCTCTTACCCAGACAGAGTTGCAGCAATTAATCCCTATATCTATAATCCTTTTTCGTACGGGTTTTAGGTTGGAATCAAAGCATTCCAAGAACGAGGGAAATAACTGTTCAAGGAAGCTATAGCGTACCTGGTAACTGAGGCCTGTAAGCCGTTGTCCGTTCACGGCCAATATGACATCTCCCTCTCTGATCAGTCGTGACTCCTGGGCTGGCTGACCCCGGAACAGTGTTTTAATCCGCACCACACTGCTGCCCTCGTCAGAACCACTGTTCAGCTCGTTGATGTAGAAGCTGAAACCCAATCCGCACAGACTCTTCTTCAAGTGTACCTCCAGAGTGTTTTCTGAAATGAGAGTGATGAAAGATGAGTTAAGTTACTATTATTTAGGTGCAACTGATAGAGGGCTACCACTGTGTGTGTGTGTGTGTGTGTGTGTGTGTTTCAGTGTATAGTTGAATTTAGCTTCACATCATTATTTTCATGCACCACTGAACACGTTCTACTGTTAAAAACAGAACATCGTTGTGTAACTCCGCCAGACAGAATGGAGTACTATGTAACACGTCCAACACGTGTGCGCGATGCATTCCGAGGCTCTACATGATGCCAGGGCAGGAGCGTGTTCCCACTGTTCCAAAAAACGTCCTCCGGCAGACAGAGGGCGGCTGGCATGTACAGGTCAATCAGGGCAAAGAATTACTACCAACTCAACAGTTCATGTCCCCATGCTGTGACCCATACGACCATCTGTCCCACAGGGACTAATAACACTAGGCTGTTTGTCTCTACTGCCATCTGATTGCTGCACCAGTACACTAAGAAGCATTTGGATATATGTAAGGGAATTTGTCAACAGAAACACAAAAGAGCGATCTGTTGTAGTCCTCCGCATTGTTGTCCTTTATACAGTGGAACATGCATGCATGCAATAAATACATAAAAGTCCACATTTATTGGCAACATTAATTAAGACAACATCTGTTATTGTGCATACGTCAAAAAGATGGGAACAGTGAACTCCCAAGTTATATGGACCGTGTTTTCCTTCGGCACTTTTGAATTTGAATTGACACAATCACTGTCCTCACAGTCAGCTTTAAATCCCTGTTATTTTAATTCATATTGAATGGACTTCTCATGAATGATAACAAATGACTTTTACACAGCCCTCCAATATTAGGGTGTCAAACGTTAAATATAGTCACATTTAGCAATTTGTCATATTTCCTTTCCTTATAATGATTGCCTGAACTATCAAACCCATAGGCATTGCTAGACACTGAATTACCTTTCATGCAGTTTAACCCAATAAATTGTAACTACATCAATTAAAATCCCAAGTGGTGGGAAACAGAGGACATCTAGGGCTGGTATTGGGAACCAAATGACACCTAGTCCTTAACAATGCCCTTGTTAATGCCATTAACATTCTTGACCACTAGTACAACAACTGTTCAGAGAAATATATTTGATCTCCTGCTGTTACACACACACACACACACACACTGTGGAATGCACACATGTACACACGCACATACACATCTGTAAGACATCAGTGTGTCCACACCAAGGCGATTCGGGGGGTGTCAGGGATGTCTGTGTGTGACAGCCACCACAATGTAGCTGTCAAATGATTCATATCTACCTCAGGGTTTGTGTGTGTGTGTGTGTGTATGTTTGTGTGCCGGTGTGTGTGCATCCTCTCCTCTCACCATCAGTGACAAAACTGTAGTCCTTGGACTTGCCACTCAAGGTCATCTCCATGGAGCTGTTTCTCCTGAGGCTTCCTGATTGGCTGTGTGATGCCGAGCGGGGTTGATCCACTCCTGCCTCCACCACCTGGGGCTCTCGCTCAAGAAGCAGACTCACCACCTAAATACACACATCCACACACAAAGTAAGAATCCATACAACAATCCCCCAGACAATCATTGACATACAGTGATTATATGCACACAGCGAACACACGCATACAGGAAAAAAGAAATCCCCAATAAAAACCAATACTGACTGAAAGGTCTAAACATCCTAAATCTTGTTCAACATCAGAGGGTTTAGGGTTTTCGAGAGATTGCATACATGTGTTGAGACATGCCATATGAAAGTGAAGCTATGCGAGGAGATAGCCAGCTTTGTTGTGTTCATTGGTTACTGTTCTGGAATCTAAAGAGTTACGTAACACGAAGAGAGTCGTGGCGGCAACGGAGAGCTGCTGCTCACTGATGCTGTGTTAGCTTTGTGGCCTGGGTTTCAGTGAGAAGTATGCTAACATCAGCTAGCGTAAAGGCTCCTCAAGGGCTAAAGCTCATTAGCACTGGTTCAAAGAAAAGACGGACACGTATGGTTTACCCAGCCACAGTCTGGGGGAGGGGTAGACGGAGTTTGTGCGCTGTACCTCCCCGGTCTTCTTCAGGCACTCCACGGCCTCTCTGTGTGTGACACCTCGTAGGTCGGTCCCATTAACCTCCAGCAGTCTGTCACCTGTAAGACACATGACTTTCGATGTCTGGTTAACTGTTTTCATTTTTTCACCCATCTTGTCTCTTTCAAACACTCTGGTTTTGACCGAGACGGGCGGGCGTACACCCCCGAGTGCGGTCGACAATACACACGCATCCCTGACGTTTGGTCACCTATCTGTATGCGTCCGTCCTGCTCAGCAGCGCCCCCGGTCACCAGAGTCTTGATGTAGATCCCCCCGAAACGAACGCAGGTGTTCACTCCGCCCTTAAGAAGAAAAAGAGGAAACATACTGTATCCCATGCAGAGGTGTATATTCTTTAGGGGTCGGCAACCTTGTCTCTGGACTGCTGGATGTGCAGCAGGACGGTCCTGACTAGAAATCACACTACGCCAATTCATCTGTTCCGCGACTGAATGGACTCAACAAACCTGAACTACCGGTTTAGTTCAATTCAATGTTAGTTGTCCCGCTTGTTAGCTTCCTGTTCTGATGATGTTCAAGAACAAAGTTATGCAACCAAAGTCAGGGGAGAGCCATTTTATTCAGCATGCGACGTTGATGTTCCTTTGTGCTTCTCCAAAGAATACAGGAAGTTCCAA
>JACXGJ010000457.1:25607-76021 GCA_016801105.1 Esox niger
TAAGAAAGGCCTAAATGACCCTTGTATGGGTTGTTCCAACATATGGTCAGTGGTCCTATCCCTCAAGCCTGTGACAGTTACATGGGCAACTCCTAGCAGGAGGAATAGACAGGACGTGTGTTCTATCTATACACCTGTGCTCAAGAGTTAATTAGTACCTCTGTGTTCTGTTGAGTTTCTCAAGCCAACTTTCTCTCACGCTGCAGCACGCTATGGGATGGTTAATATGGGGGTTGTTAAACATTACTATAAAAGTATATTTTATAGAGATGTACTCACAGCTACACTGATGCCCAAGCTGCCGTTAACCTTTTTCAGCTCCACAGCCAGTTGCTGCACAGCCTTCAAACTACAGATAGAGGCAGACCTGGAGCGCACCTCCTGGAGGAGGAGGGCGACAGAGAAATGGGAATGGGGGGAAAGGGAGAGAGAGAGAGAGAGGAGGGGTATATTAGGACAGAGAAGAGAGGGATAAAGAGAGGGAGAAATGGAGAGGAAGAGAGAGAGGAATGAGAAAGACAGAGATAATCACCATGGAAACAAATGCTATCACATGCTGTGTACACTTTGTTGACACTGACATCCCACAAATCATCTTCTGCCGAGGTCCCTAACCTCCCGCCTTAATCCACTTATCCATTGGCAACGACAAGGACCGTGAGTTTCTATTATCCTATTACGTCTCCATACAGCGGATATCTTGATGTTTTGACATAAGATTACTCACCTCTTGCAGTACAGTGAGTAATGTTCTACTTCTCCAGGACAACAACATTCTGTATTATTCAATTTAAAGTTAAACAGTAATGTTCTCAATAGCATTAAATACACCAGATTCATACCTCACTGCTGCACTTAGCCAGTAACCCAACAGTCACAGCCTTTAACCCACCCACTTTGCTGTACTTCCAACAATGTACTAGATGTCTGGTAATGCTGATGAGCAGCTTATTAAAGTGACAGTTGTCACACGTAAGTAAACGTTCTCATTTCTTTTCACACAGAAACAGAACATGATAAAAGAAAAGCGTTTCACCTGTGCATCCAGGATTCGGACCACCGGAATGTGAAGTCTTTTGCCTTGTTTCGGTGTGGCCATGTGAGAAAGAACCAGAGCCTCCTCTAGTTCCTCTACTGCGGGACAGAACTCAGTCCCAGTAAGGTTGGTCGGGGACTCAAACATTAGGCTCAGATTACTGGGGGTCAGGGAAGTCTTACTGTCCCTCAGAGAGTCTGCAGGCATAGAAGACAGAAGGGATAAAAGGTTTTACAAAAACAAGCAGTACCGAGCAACGCTAAACCAAGCCGTCCTGAGCTGGCCTGGTTACAGATCAGCCATCTTTGCTGGAAACATCCTGAGAAAAGAGATGTGAATAAAATGAAACCTGTCAGGCTAGAATGGTTCGGTTTAGCACGACGATAGAACTTGCCCGTGGTTTCACAGAACCAGGATTTGCTGAACACTCTCTCCATCATCATGACCTTTGCTCCCCGAGAACCAACATTTTTATGTCAAGTAAGCAATGTCGTACCAGGGGTAGCCAACAAGCTCTTACTGTCCCTCAGGGAGCCTGCATGAGAACGTGGATAGAGAAAGAGACAGACAGAGATATAAAAGCGACATACAGAAAGAGACAGAGAAGGAAAGAGAGGGAGACGGAAGGACGGACAGATAGACACACACAAAGACAAGGGGAAATGGTGGAAAAATGTACTTTACATAATCTTTTTAGTTTTTTTGCGAACTGTTTTATCTTATACCACTGTCATTTCTGTAATCAAGAGGGGGAAAAACACCCAGTGCCAAGAAAGATGAGTGAGGAAAACAACAATCTTTCAGGAAGAAATAAAAAACAAATAAAGTTAGAGAAGAGTGAATATCCAGGTGCAGCCTATGTTGGCGTAGGTTTCTATCGCAGTGGAATGGGGATCTACGTACATTTTGGCTGTGAGACGATGAGCTCCACCTCGTCTGGGCAGTTCTGGAGGATGGCCGCCGCGTCTGTGAATGTCACACCCTCCAGACTGATCTTATTCAGAGAGATGAGGCGACCACCTGCATTAGCAACAAATCAGGCCCAAGCATCAGTCAAAGAAAAATGAAAAGATGATACAATGTGTATGTGTGTGTGGGTGTGTGGGTGTGTGTGTGTGTGTCTGAACTGTATTTACTGGGTAACAGTGTGAATCCTAAAAGCCTGTGTTGGCTCCATTGTAAGTACCAGGTCTGATTCTGCCATCTCTGTCCGCTGGTCCATCAGGCACGAT
This sequence comes from Esox niger, assembly GCA_016801105.1. Lineage (NCBI taxonomy): Eukaryota > Metazoa > Chordata > Actinopteri > Esociformes > Esocidae > Esox > Esox niger. The sequence continues at coordinate 27,876 of JACXGJ010000457.1, forward strand.
AGAGGCTATAAAGATTCCCAAGTCCAGTTTCCCTGTGTTGTCTTCTCCCACTATCACAAACCCTTAGAAGAAAAACAAAGAGGGACCACAGAGAGAAAACAGAGAGTGACAGACAGACATTGAGTGAAATAGAGAGAAGTACCAGAGATTTAGCACCCTGCGGCATACGCTAAGTGTTGTATTTTGATGAATTAGCATAGCCAGTTCAGCCAGGACATTGGATTGACATCAGCTGATGTCAGATCGCTCCTATCACAATACCATGTGTCTATTTAATCGCCAGTTTAATCACTCTGGTATGCTGAGGGTCGTACTAGCATGCGATCCCCCACAAATCCCCCCAACACCTCTGCCTCCATCTGTTTGGTTCTTTGTGGGGGATCGGTAATGTGCTCACTGAATATTGGGATTGCTATGAATAATATACAGGTGGTGTTACTGTTGGTAGTATTGGATACACGCTCATGTGATGGTAGTAAGTTAACCCGGAGTAGCAGAAGCTAATGGCGAGACATTGTATATAGTCAAAGTATTTTATTGGTCAAGTGCACCAAATAACGTGTCATTCTGAACAATGTGACATGGCACGCAAAATCTATGTAGTAATTAAGAAAAATAGCACAAATAATAGCAAAATCTAAAAAAATATATACATAACAATAGTGTCTAGAAGCAATTCTGTAAAATTTTGAAATATTTGGTTAACTAACTAACCAAGTAAATGGGTAAATCTACTGTATACGTGACATTTTCTGTCTGAATGAAAAAAATTGAGAAAACGACTGTAGCATCTTTCCCCCCCCATACATTCCATTACTCACCAAAGCCCAGTTTCGGGTCTTTCCTCAGAACCAGACAAATGATCTCCCGCTCTGGAGAACCCCTAGTTGGAGTGTATACTACAAAGCAATATATTAGTTAAATCTGTATTATATTTAAAGTGATATGTTTTTTATGTATTAGGCGTAAACGTTTATAAAAATAATTCAACAAACTTTTTGAGTTAAAATATAAAGCTTAAGTTTTTACAAAAACTGCACATGCAATTTCTGAAGAAACAATTCAGATGAACAGTTGGTAGAGTATTTCTAACCTCTCATGGAGGTTGTTGAAGCGGCCTCTGAAAAGGCTTCAGAGTCCTGTTTCTGAAGCAAGGCTCTGGACATTCTCCTGGGGATGGTCTCTGGAGTACTGGAACACATGTCAGAGATTTACATAGTGTATCATCATACTGCTATCAGTAGTGTCGGACAACATTCTGGAGTACTAGAACCCAGCGGCACTCAGTCAGTCCCCATTAAAATGATCATCACAGTCAATAGACAAAATAAGCAAATGGAGGATCTCTTTTGTTCACAAATAAACACACCTTACGAAATGAATAGAATGCTATAGAACGCTTCCAAAACATGAAAGGACGTCCTTGAAGATTGGAATCCTAAAATACTATTTTGACTAGGGAATGGTAATGTTTGAGGAAGTACTCAAATGCAGGAGGTTTTGTTTGGAGATCAAGTTAATTTTCTTTATAATGAGGTCCAAGGGTGTCTACACTTTTGTGGTTAATGTATTCAGAATATGTGCTATTTAGTGTTATGAAGGTGTTTCGTGGGTGTTTTGAAGTGTTATGTAGGTGTCATTTGGTGTTACATTTAGGTTTATTTTGTGTTAAACATAGTAATGTAGAGTTAATGCATGTTATATAGGGCTGTGTATAGCTGATCGGTATAGAGTTAAAGTGTGCTATATAAAGCTATTTAGTGAAACATATTGTTATGAACCGTTACCTCCAGGCCTGCTGTTCCCTCATCTCTGACAATGGGCATGGCTCGGGGAGATGTTGGTTCACGTCCCTCAACTCTCTCTGTTGCCTCAGACGCGCCTCCACCTTCGCTGTGATGTCATCACAGGACTTACTTAGAGACTCGCGGAGGCCGGGGTTGTTCAGTGAGCCTACGCTGTTCAGCATAGCCTCGGAACAAGACAGACGCTTCAAGCGGGAGTCCCGCCTCCGACTGAGCGACTGGTACTTTTCAATGTTATCATCTGGAACGACAAAACACTTTCGAGACCCACTCGTCCAGACAAACACACAGTAGTGAGGGCAACCGTTTCCAGACTCATAGTGAATAATAAAGAGCGCGTATGTCGGGATCGGTACCTTGGGCGACGTTGTGGTTGTGCTGCCTTGAGGTCATCTCGCCGTGGAACTTGTGCTGCGCGGAGCAGAGAGTGAGGAGATACTGAGCGATCTTGGAACTCTCCGCTACAAAGCTGTGCTTCTTGCCACTGGGGCCGCCACATTCTATGGTCAGCTTACGACGCTGGGGCAGGAGAGGGGAGGAGACATCTGTCAGGGTTGGGCTTTTCAAATAACTGTCCAGTGAATATGTCAATTGTAATATTGCCATGGCCTGATTACACTGCTGCCTCATCCTTTACTTTGTGGCCAAGGGATTGAAGAGAAAACAGTCAAACGGACCTTTTCAAACACATCTCCTATTCCACGAAAAATGCGGGCAGGCAAATTAGTCATCTTCCTGCATGAGTATATTATTAGGACCGTACAAGTACACCCATATTTCACTAATAATATATTTCCCTTATAATGTATTAAAATGATAATGCATGAAAGGTCATACTAATTATAATGTATTAAGTCACACTTCACAGATTACAAAAACTGGAAATGTGGATGTAGGAGACTTCAGGACACAAGGTATGGAAAGAAAATAACGAACAACCTAATAATTCAGCAGTACTCACGTTGGCGGAGATTGTATCGGTCTCCCTCCAGAGGAATCGCCGTGTGACGGTACGGAGGTTGTTCTTCAGCTCATAGACCAGAATTCCAGTGGCACAGACTCCAAGAACCAGCTCCCGCACCACTGGCTTCTTCTCCCGGCCTACTCGATGGAACACCATCCCATATTCTGGAAGCTGCTGGGCGATCTGGAGAGAAAATATATCCACAAGGCAGTTCTCAGGGAAGCTTCAAATCTCAACTCAAACATGTATTTTTGGAAAATGTCTAACATACACTGAAGAAAGCATATTTTTATAGTTGCCACCCATATGAATCCATCCCACAACCCTGGAATTGCAAGCACCATGCCCCACCAACTGGGCTGGAGTGGACCCTAGTTTCAGGCATTGGCAGACAATAGTGAAGAGTATAAGCTGGCCCTTTTCTATTATTTACATGGCAATGTTTGAAAAAAAGGTTAAAAAAGAGTTCAACAAGATTGAAACGAAGGACAAATTAGACCACTCTTGAAGGAAAAGAAAGTAAAACAACCAGTGTTTCTGGCCTACTTTTAGGTATTCCATCTCGGCCTCCTCTGGCAGCATTTGAGCGTTGTTGGCATGTAATCGCGGCAACTCCTCCTTCAGAGTGGGTAGAGCCATCTTCTCCAACATCCTCTTAGACACATACTGCTCCGGCTGGTAATAGTTTCGACCATACAGCTGAGCAGATATAACAGGCAAGTCAATGAAACATGCTGCCACTAATGTCTTTTATAGATATATAGTTTAGGCATTTTACACTTTATTGGACAGGGAAGCGGTAAAAGGAGAGGCTTTATCCTGAAAGAGCAGCATGTCAGATTTATACCGATGCTGCAGTACTAGACGTTCATCTGCTGGAGGGGGTAATCGGCATAGGGAATTTCCTTGTGGAAACCAGGGTTTCCCAATCCAGGTCATGGGGTCCCCAAGGGGTACACATTTTTGTGTAGCAGTCATACACCTGATTCAACCTGATTAAGACTTTTTGGTAGGTTGATTACATCAATCAAGTGTGTAAGTGGTAGGGCAACTTGAATCAGGTGTGTAATTGCTAGGTCAAAAAATAAAATGTGCACCCCTTTGGGTCCTCAGAACCAGGTTTTGGGAAACGCTGCCTTAAAGCACTGTTCTTAACAATCAGCAGACACAAAATGGAAGAAAAACCAACCGAGGATTCATCAGATGTTTCAAGAAATTTGATGTACAAAAGCAATGCCGGTAAAAATATTTACTGCCACTGATCAGTACATACAAGGTCTTTGAAACTGTTGTACTATCTAATAAAATTCTCCCCTGAGACCAGAATTTTTCTCAGCTTACCTCAGGCATGTAGTCGCCTAACTCGGCTTGTAGAGAGAGAGCCGCCAGGAACATGCCCGTCTCCTCGTTGCAGTACAACCTGTCCTCTATTATATCCTTCCGCAGTTGCAAGTAGTACTGATGACGCGTCAGCCTGTGTCTGAAACAGCCAAACAGCATGCATAGAAACAGTAACTGCAGCCTCCCAAAAAAGCTAAAATAAAATCACACAAAAACTTCACTTTTCAGTAAAAAAAAATATCATGGGCAGACTTACAAGATGAAGGAAATGTCATTAACGAAAAACTTGACCCGTAGAAAAATTTGAAAAGGAGTTGACACTACTTTTTTCCAACTGTCAGGTGCGACTTTGGAGATCTTTGCCTCGTGGTCCAGGAAAAAATATTCATCATCTATTTGAAAGAATAAGACAGAGTAAATGAAATATGACCCATATCAGTTACAGTCTACAGTTAAAGGACATATTGGGTGGTTTCTTACCATCGAGAAAGGCCAGTCCAAAGTAAAAGTGCTCTACAAGGTTAGCATGAGCCACCACCATGTCGAAAACATCCCTCCCTCTGGACTTTATGTCACATCTGACCAAGACAGACTGACCACTAGGCATCACCACACTGACCTCTCTCTGGGACGAGCAAGACCTGCCCTTCTTAGACTAGGAGAATGAGAGATGACAAAAATTTGGTGAACGAACAAAAAGGAAATAAATTGAAAGACTGGAAAATACTGTACAGCATGAAATGTTTTGCAGGATGAAACAAGATAATCAATCTGTAGCAGGTTAAAGCCAGTGGTTAGATTTTGATAGGGTGCTACTATAGGTACAAATGCATATGCATTTTCTTTTTTACCAAATAAGTTTACTTAATTAACAAAAATAGCCTGGGGGCAATTAGGGACGACAGACTTGCTAAAAGACTCTGAGATTTGATCAAGAAACACATTGGATACCATTCAGATGCACTCACCACTAAGCTATTTGCCATTCCAACTCAATCTTTGATCTTTCAAACAAAAAAAACAAGAGAAATGAAAGAAAATCTTACCACTATAGATCCAGGCAGCTCCAGAATGACCTGGGGTTCGTCAGCCATCCTAACAAACTCGGGTCCCAGAGGCTGACAAGGCAAATACAATATAATAACACAGCAATACACCAGACCCGACAACCACGCCGATCTAACACACAAACAATTCAACCAACACACACGTACACACACACACCCTGAATCGTCCATACATTCCTCAGTCTGTGTTTAGGATGCGCTAGCACAGCCTGTGACGACCAGGGTGATCCAGCAGCACTGCAGTCAGGGCTGATAAAACCAGAACTGGGTCGAAGGTGACAGTTACCTCAGTCTCAGCATGTAGGGCCCTGACGTCAGAACCAACGCTGATTCCCCACTCACATGTGTATACTCATCCCATTTTTCAAAAGGCATGCTTTTTCCGACGTTCTGTAAAGAACGTCGAGCGCTCGCGGAACAAATCAATACATTGTCTCATTTGCCGGTGTGCTGGAGATGGGGGGGATTGTAGCTCTTACAGTGGGGTGGGATCCGAATGACAAGAATGATCTGTGCAGTAGAATCTATGAACTCTATCATTTAGGGTCACGCCTGCTTTTGCATATGTTTTGTGTTCGGTCGCAAAGAAAACGACGGGGTCTCGAAAGAACATCAGTTGCTGTAGTAAAATGAGTCCCTATTACAGAGTGCTTCTAGATAGATTAGACAGATGGAAGCAATCTGACAGAGACAGACAGGAGGACCGGCGTGCAGACAGACACACAGCACATAGAAAGACAGAGTTACCTGGGCTTTCCTCTGACTGAGACTGGCTGAGGAGTCGCTGAACGTGATGGAGGAGCTAGTGGTTTGGGGTGCGCCCTTAGATGAGACGCCAATGTAGGGGGCCTGGCACAGCCAGCTACTGCTACTGTCTCTGTGCCTGAGACCCCGCGGCAATCTGGAGGGACAGGAGACAGAGAGAAAGGGTCAGAGGGAGAAGATAGAGTTATTCAGAGAGAGACACAGAGAGGAAGAATCCAGGAGGACCCACAGAAGGAGATAAGTGATATGCAATAAGACTGTTGCTGTCGTTCAGAGTGATTGACAACAATGGGATATTTCTTAAACCCTATGTTTTCTTTGAACATTAGGTGCAAATAATCAAGATGACCCAAGACAAATGTAAATGGTTTTCTGCACTTAGGCGCTTAGGTCCTGGCATGTATACCTGTCTATGTTAGAAGGGTATGCAGGAATGAGCGAGCTCCTGTGTTTCTGCCGCCAAGGCTTGTGAGGTAAACTTCCTGTAACACAAACACCAAACGACACTGATAGAGCACATACTTTAGGAAAATATGCAAACAAACGACCGATCAGTGCGAAGGTACCTGAATATGTTTTTTTACATGTAACACACAATAGTATTATACCCATTGCAAGCAACAATATTAAACATTTGCTAATAAAAGGAAGCTTAGTCTCCTGATGCATTTCCACAGAAATAGTTTTCACTAATATTTTTTTTTATTAAGTCATGAGTGGCTTAGAACATTCATCAACAGATACATAAATAAGGAACGTGGAACTCTCATTTCCTGAGAAGTATAACAAATATACAGTTCTAAAAGATATTGAGCAATGTCTAGCTATTCATCTGCACACAGAGAATGGTGTCACACAAAGGACATCCACTTTTCTCCCTCAGGAGATACTACATAACACTGATTTTAGTTGTCCAATTCAAAACACTTTCAGTTCCCACCAAAGTCAACTCTAATCCTTGCATCTTACCTGACTTGTTGTCGGACTCAGTAGAGTAACGTCTGCCCTCAGCTCCAGCCCTGCTGCCTTCGCTGTAGTCAGGATACCGATCCTGCTTGCCTGTTAACATACACGATTAAACCACATCACATACCAGGCCAAATACCAAATCAAACATCACCTGGAAAAACATGATGGAAATCCAGGTATACTACCTAAAATCAGGTGAAACACCAGACAGAACACCAGGTCCAGGTAAAATCAGGCAAATCCGGTATCAGGTAAAATACCAGGTTTTGTAAGAGAAAACAATAACATGAATATTCATCCATTTGGTGCTTTATGAAGACAACCCAGGAAGACAAGCAAGTGACAAATAGTTTTACCTAGTTTAAAACAAAAATCCATTGGATTTCCGATTTCCATAAAACCCATAGTCATTCCAGACCACATCGGTTTTCTCTGTGTCAACCGCCGACCTTACCCAGCTTCATCAGCTGAGTTAAAAGCAGTTAATCCGAAGGTGACGAAAAATAGTTTGCAGTTAAATTTTTCAATGATTTTTGGCTTTATTGCGTCTTGCACAAAGTCCCCATAAAACGCTGTAAGTGCTGTTGCGCGTCTGTTTGACCTCAGTCTCTACTCAATCCCAGAGTCTGTGTGTGTGTGTGTGTGTGTGTTCGCATGTGTCTACTCTGTCCGTAGATTACAAGTTATCACAGTGGTTCCTAATCCATGCTGGCCCTATGGTTAAAACCTTAATCTTATTTCACCATGGTCTTACTGTAGGAACAATCGAGCTGGACTGAGTCCTTGTTTTGTCACTAACACCAAAAGGTCAAAATGACCTTTTTGCAGTTCGCTGAGATTACATGAGATTTACAACTACCTAATCCGCACTACTAGACGGGATTAGACATAGACTCAGCAATATGACATCATCATACATCACAATAGTAACTTCCGGTTTTAGGGCCAAGTGCTCTCAACAACAACAAAAAGTCATTGGTTTTATAGACTGTAATGTAAAATAAATAATTCAATTCACCTGGTTGTCAATCATACCAAAGGATATGCTTTGAACTCAAATGCTTTTAACCAAACTGTACAGCGTTTTACTTTCATATTTTAGTCATTTAGCAGACTCTCTAATCCAGACAGTCTTATTACAGTTAGTCGTAAACTGAAATGACTTGATTGCAGGAATGATTTAGTTTGCCCGCTTAAAAACAACACAAGTTCATATGTGGTGAATGAATTGATTATGAATCAGTCAGTGGTGAATGAATCCGTTATTTTAAAATCTGCTACGAATTAATAAGTGGTGAAGTACTCATGTGGTGAATGAATTAGTGGAGAGATTTGCCATCAGAAGGTGCTGTTCATTCCCAAGAAAGTCCACACACAAAATGTCAGTAAAAGTATTAAAATAAATGCAGTTATTCACTCCGGATTAAATGTAAACTATAATGCTGGTGAATTAATCAACAATGAAATATTAAGTGTTGAATTCATAAATGGTGAATGTTTAAATAGCATTAGCTAGTTTTTTTTTTATTTAGTGGCTTCTTCTTACCAACATTTTCATTAAATCCACAAGACACTGGAAATTGAAGACAAATACAAATCATATAATAGGAATAAAACATGATTTTCATTCACTATTATTATTTATTATTATCGCTACGATTACTATTTTTCTCTTTCCACTCCCAGGCAGTCCCCACTTTGTGTCTGAGAGATTGTTCATGCCGTTCCTTAAGGTGGTTTAGCGGTTAAAGCCGTGGCTACAAGAAAGATTTAAATATGGCCTACTATTACTCTCTCCTGTATCTTGTTGTACCAATAGAGCATAATGTCAAAAAATGACAACATTTGAATCTGCTATTTCCTAAAAAGCTATTTTAGTTTCTGACCATTTTCATTGAAAACAGTGAAAGTAGGATGTTAATTTAGTACCTAGAAATGCAGTTTACAACCCTGGCGCTGTGAGCACCATACTCATTCCAGGTGAGATACAGGAAACACTCAGCATTAACATCCTGTTAGTCTCCAACGGCCTTTCAGAAACCTCAACAGCAGAAGTCAAATCTGTGCACTACTGTATTACATGACCACAATGAGAAGATCCAAAGGCTGGCGATCATCTATGATTCAATTGCTTGCCAGTCGATTAGGTTCAAATCTCGTGGTTGAAGCCTTTAATGGAGACAAAGGAGGCCTGGATTCTTGGTCTAGTCCCAGCGTACTAGTAACCCCACTGGGTTTGGTTCACTTTAAGGTCCGGTCTGTTTTAGAGCCCTAATGAGCTTTTGACAGCACCGCCAACAGGCATGTTCAGTCCTCGTAGAGGAGTCCTCACCGTGAAGCCTTTCTCTGATCATCTGACTCCTCCCACTCAGCGGGGCGAAGGGTTCTGCCCCAGACCCACGGTCCACCTGAGAAGAGCATTCCCCTGGTTAGACCGAAGCTTTTCACAGAGAGAGGAAAACATCCGCCCCTCCGGGACCCCCGCTCACCGCTTCATGAAACACGCTCTCCACCAGATGTTGTATGACCCTGTTGGGGGGAGGCAGGCCAGAGGCTTTGTGCTGAGACTCACAGGACTCCAGGATGCTGTTCAGATTGACCCTCCGGTGGGCCAGGTCCTCACACATGCTCAGCAGCAGGCTGTTTAGGTGGTCACTCAGCTGGACTGGCTGGGAGAGACAGGACGACAGACTAAAAAAAACAGAATATTCTCCTTTCAGGAGTCAGCATCAATGAGGAAATGGAGAGGTTAAGCGATTTATTCCGTGGGGTGCTCCAGAATCACTGGAGGACATACGGTCAAGTTGACTCCTCAAGTTGTTCAACAGCTTTTACGCATCGCAGTTTTGAAATTGATTAATCTTAAGGGCCACAGTAAAAAGTAGAAAAGACACACTTCACAGCAGTGGTGTGTTGTGAACAAAAATGGACCCACCTGATTCTGAGGTAGATGATAGTCGACAGACCAGTATAGGGTCATCCCCAGTGAATACACAAGCATCTGGCAGAAGAGGATAATTAGACTCAATTCTAAAGAGAAACAGTTCCAGGGGGGTCATTTTGGTTTCTTTGACTTGAATCAACTAATTAACTTAAGAACTACTACAGGATCCACCCGGAATCCGGACTTTCATAATGATTCTGAAATGTAATGATCCTAAAAATTCTTCTATGCCAATGAAATTGCATATTAAAAACAGACAAACCGTACCATTGTGTGATGCCTTTTTATTTACAGAAGCAAAGCAGTGGGTAGCACAGACACAGCCCTTAGGAAATGCTATGTCCACTCAGCAGCCACAAGATGGCACTATGTGTGGGTTATCTTTGCTGCAGGTTACTTGAGGCTCACTGATGTTATAGTGCTGCCATCTGCTGTGTGAACACGATAGACGCACCCGCTGTGTCACTGCGGTACAGGCTCACTGCAGCCCCGTAAAGTGCTGATAGAGCCGTTGGTGTTTTCTGTTAGCGTCCGGCCCTGCAGCACGTCAGGAGTGGGTTCCTTTATAAATCCTCTGTCTGCAGTGAACTAAGAGAACCCTCATCCCTCTAACAGTCAAGAGCCAGAAACATTGAGAACCACACTGTGATAGAGGCCGTTTTTATTTAGGTCTCTGAAATTCATGAGAAAAGGGGTTTGAGCAGATCCCAGGACTGTGTCTACAAGAAACATCTAATTGGTGTGTGTTTGTGTGTGTGTGTGTGTGTGTGTGTGCGTGCGTGTGCATGTGCACTAACCTTCTCCATTGCAGGTTTGGTTGAGGATGCTCGTCCTTGCAGCATCTCTGGCGCAGTAAACGTGCACGCTTCATCTGATAGGGCACAGTTCTTGAACGCCAGCGTTCCAGTGGCCGAGAGCAGCAGCGAGGTGGGGCTTATGATGCTACACATGCTGTTATGTCCTGAGACGGGAGCAGAAATACTGACAGTGAATAGAAAATACTGGGTCTATTTCTCTAAATCCTGCTCCCCCACAAATCCATGTTCCTTTATTATCTATGTTGTTAATATTACTATGTAAGGTGAAGAAATATTATCTAGAATTAAGTATTTAACTGGCGAGTGTTAGTAGTAGTATAGTTGCTATATTGTAGCGGATTCCCAGGAGCGGTATTACGGATCATTTTATCAGTAGTAATAATGTACCTTTGTAAGAGATGTCGACCAGGGATTCCGCCGTCCCCAGGAGGAGAGACCAGACCTCGTCTTCCAGTAGGGGGCCTCCTCGAGACTCCAACACCTCCGATAGTGTCACAAATGTGCTGCTCATCCTGCCCACACGCCAAAAACTCACCTGGAAACAGAGAGAAATCAATCCGTTAAACAAGTTTGTCACAGACAGTCACACACTCCAAAAACACCCTGCCAAAACACCTGATCAACCAGGGAATGTACACTTATTAGATAGACGGTGCTTAACTCGAAACATTTCCTATCTCATGTTTATTTTATTACATTCTCCATGTTACATTTACATTATACATTAGCCAGTTAGTAGAGTGACTTACTGTTGGTATTCAGAGTTTCCGCAGTGAGGAACACTTACATTTCTGTCGACTTGTGCTGATTTTTGTCAGAAGTAAAAGGACTGTAGGTGCTAAAGTAACCAGACAGGCAAATAGCTCTGAATCAGCACCACAGGATAGTAAATACAGAGGTGATGCAGCCACGCAGAAATACTGAATCAATCGAGTGTAGGGAAGCAGGTAAAGGTGGCTGAATCAGGATTTTCTAAATGAAAAATGAATTACCAAGGTGAATAATAGGGAAGAAACTGCAACTAAAGGAAAACAGACCTCTCCATTAAGTCTAACACTGTCTCAGCAAACTTGATGTACCCACTAACTATAAGACGCACTGAATAAGAGAGTATGCTAAGTGAATAACGTTTTAAAATGTGAAATGTATCGTCTGACCTCTTAAGCCAATCACCCAAATTCTAAGTCTAGTTGTTCACTGTTAGTGGTTGATATCTATGACAGGTCATAAGCTCATTGGCCCAAAAGCAGTTCCCCTGGAGATAATCAACTTTCCTAGAGATCAAATGTATTGGATTCTAAAGGCATATACCAGCTTAAAACAAACCCTCAAAGGCTTCAGGCAATCATAGCATTTGAAACCAAGTATGGAGCATGACAATTTTGAAAAGTCTGACAACTTGGAATACTGCTATGAGGAGACTGTGTCCAAAACTAGTTGTCATTTCTAAACAGCTTGTCTGATTTGGATTAAAATAACCTTAAATTAAAGCTAAATATAATTCATTTATTCCTTTTCTGACTTTTTTAGAATATTATTTTCAGTTGGAGATATTGGGTTACTGAGTTTAAATAAAGCTGGAATATTACATTTGTTTTTATTTTGGTTGTAATGCAACAAAACGTGAACATTTTGAAATTGTGACTTTCTATACCCACTGTACATATTATACATTCCACTTGTACTGCGTACCTGGGAGGCTGGTGTTTGCTGTCACCTAGAGTTTTTACTGAGATGTTTCTTTTCAAAGTATTCCATTGCTAACTCGACTAATTTCAATGCATTACTACAAAAGACATGATATGTAATCTGATGAGGGAAAGGTAGCGTCAAGCATCATCAAAAAGGATGAGGAAAACATACAAAATAGCATTGGGGAGGCCAGAGGCATAGCTTTGCTCTTTCGAAGGGCTAAATGATATGGATACATAATAAAAAAGTCCAGTTAGGAACAATCAGAAATGCATAGGATAATAACAAAGTCATTTAGCAGACATTCTCATCCAGAGCAACTTAATACTTTTGAAGTCAATCCAATCAAGCAGCCGCCCACTCAATTCCAGGATAATCCATTAAGATAAATGGAAATAGCCCTAACCCAGCAGTGAGAAGCCTGGACACCAGGAACTGCAGGAAAAGTTCCCCCCTTTACCCTTTGTATAGACTTTTGGACTTAATGAACAAATATAAACTCTGTGAGAAATCTTAGCTATTTCTTCAATACTTTTTTATCAACTTAGTTTTTAATTATATGTTTTTCTTTAGTACACGGTAGACCAAAACCTTTATATGACCAAACACGCGGAACATGATGTATATAAGTCACCTTCAAAAGCTGCACCTTTTGTAATCTGTGTTAAATATTGAACAAAATCTAATACAGTTGTGCTCATACATTTGCATACCCTGTCAGACATAGTTACATTTATTATAATATGACTGATCAGGCAAAAAACAGTGTCTTTTTTTGAAGGATAGTGATCATATGAAGCCATTTATTATCACATAGTTGTTTGGCTCTTTTTTAAATCACAATGATAACAGAAATCCCCCAAATGGCCCTGATCAATGGCCTTGTTACAGACACACCAGGTGACACACACAGGTGAAAATGGCAATTAAAGGTGAATTTCCCACACCTGTGGCTTTTAAAATTGCTATTAGTGTATGTGTATAAATAGTCAATTGGTTAGCTCTCACATGAATGCACTGAGCAGGCTAGAGACTGAGCCATGGGGAGCAGAATAGAACTGTCAAAAGACCTGCGTAACAATGTAATGGAACTTTATAAAGATGGAAAAGGATACAAATAGATATCCAATGCCATACAAATGCCAGTCAGTACTGTTCACATATTAAGAAGTGGAGAATTCTGGGATCTCTTGATACCAAGCCACAGTCAGGTAGACCAAGAAAGAGTTCAGCCAAAACTGCCATAACAATTGTTTGGGATACAAACCAAAACCAAAGGTAACCTCAGGAGAAATACAGGCTGCTCTGGACAAAGACAGTGTGGTTGTTTCAAGGAGCACAATATGACGATACTTGAACAAAAATGAGCTGTATGGTCGAGTTGCCAGAAAGAAGCCTTTATTGCGCCAATGCCACAAAAAAAGCCTGGTTACAATATGCCCTGACAATACCTTGACACACCTCACAGCTTTTGTTACACTGTAATTTGGAGTGACAAGACCAAAATAGAGCTTCATGGTCACAACCATAAGCGCTATGTTTGGAGAGGGGTCAACATTGCCTATAGTGTACAGAAAATCATCCCCACTGTGAAGCATGGTGGTGGCTCACTGTTGTTTTGGGGGTGTGTGAGCTCTAAAGGCACGGGAAATCTTGTGAAAATTGATGGAAAGATGAATGCAGCACATAATCAGAAAATACTGACAGACAATTTGCATTCTTGTGCATGAAAGCTGCGCATGGGACGCTCTTGGACTTTCCAGCACAAAAATGACCCCAAGCACAAGGCCAAGTTGACCCTGACCTAGTGGTTACAGCAGAAGGTGAAGGTTCTGGAGTGGCCATTACAGTCTCCTGACTATGTCATCGAGCCAATCTGGGGAGATCTCAAACGTGTGGTTCCTGCAAGACGACCAAAGACGTTGCATGACCAGGAGGGTAATTTTCCAAGACGACTGGGCAGCTATACCACCTGCAAGAATTTGGGGCCTCATAGACAACTATTACAAAACATTGCACGCTGTCATTAATGCTAAAGAAGGCAATACACAGGGTATGCAGACTTTTGAACAGGGGTCAGTTATTTTCTTTCTTTCTTGGCATGTTTTGTTTTATGATTGTGCTATTCTGTTATGACCAACAGCTGAATATCTATCCCATAAGAAATGAAAGACAAGTGTTTTGCCTGCTCACTCATGTTTTCTTTACCAATAGTACATATATTACCAATTCTCCAAGGGTATGCAAACTTTTAAGCACACCTGTAGGTAGCTACACTTATTTTAATGAAAAACGCTGGACCATAACGTAGCTTTAGTGATATACTACAAATTAACTCTGTAATGTGTTCCAGCATGCTTGGACGTTTAAGTGGGTTTGTCTGTGGGGCAACTGTTACTAGCTAGAATGCAGTTTTGGTGCCTTAATGGTCAAATGTTAACACCTCTTTTTTAAGCATTTTGACTAGCCTATCCATACAGTGATTGACAGACAAAATAAAATATCAACATGTAGAACCTTTTATGTAATTCCATTACAAATTTGTTCTTCTACAGTGCATTTTCAATTAGGACGCTCAGTGTTGTGCTAAAACTTGTCACGTTGAAATTATTGATTTAGATTTTTAATGAATAATTAAATGAAAATATATGGAATAGTTATTATCTTAATTCTATTCCCCTGTCTTATATATATATAGGAACGCTAGGATTCCTACATTTAGGAAATAATTCAGGGAATTACAAAAAAAATGCTATTACAATATTGTAATATTCAATCCCAGTTCATTTGGGTCCTGAAATCACGCTAGTTGAACACTTCTAAATTAGAAAATAAAATGTAATGTCCCAGAGTGTGAAAGAGTCTTAGACACACAGTACTATGATACTGTGTAGCAATAACTGATTAATAATATTAGCTTGCAAACCTCTCCAAAACAACACATTCATGAGTATCAGACAGCTTATTTGCAAGTATTTGAAGTTTCTGCATCATGCAATGTGGAGTTTTCACAAGGGGAGTTATTCAGTTGAAAAGAAAAAGAAACATCCAGAGGAAAGACTGCTTTTGTCTGCTGTACAAGTGAATCACACCCATCAGACAGAAAACAACAACACATGGCCCAATCATCTGTAATAGAGTGTTTTACAAAGAAGACAGTGAATGATCCTGACAAGCCAAGTTAAAGTTTTGACTCTGTCTAAGTACCCCAAATACTTTGACAGTGACCCAAAGCACACTGTCCATTTTAAAGTGGATTTACAAAGTAATCAGAACATAAGCAATTTTGAAAAATATGGCACAATCCAGGAGTGCAAAGATTTTCAAGACTTATCCAATAAGAATCACAGAGGTAATTGTTGACAAAGGTATTTCTAACATCTATTGAATCAGGAGGGAGAATACTTAGGTGAGCAAAGTATATTAGTTAAATTGATTTGATCCATCGTTTCCTTGAATCTGCAGGACAATGTCATCAAAGACAGCGGTAGCTGGCAGTAATTTACAGTACAGGCAGTGGAAGTGCTAATTATGTAAAGGTTGCTTTGCCAACAAAGTTAACCAATGACAACCTATACTGTATTACAACAAAGAAAATGCATTACATATTTAGTGTTAAAAATACAGTCTCAGAAATATTCTTTCATCCAAACCCAAGACTTGAGTACATGTCAGATAACCAATACATGCACATAATATAATGTACTCAAGAGTATTTTTCTGTAGTTCTACCTGAACTCAACTTTATGCTTTCATTTTTCTAATTACTTTTGGAAGTATAGTATATGGCAACATATAGCTTATAATTGTTTTGGCCAACTAATGTCTGATTATTATTATTTATTTCATGTTCTATCTTGATAAAACGTTTAAAACAAAGGGAAACAGGAACTGACATTACAATTATCGACTTTTATTTGCTGGTGATCGACCGAGTTACCTTTCACAAAAGAAACATTTTGTTAAACCCAGTTGGCCTGCACTTTAGCCTACCTGGTCGCATTCGAATTGTGAAGATCTTGTACCTTCAGCAATATCCTACTGCTTTAACGACTCTTCAATACAGTAATCCCCAAGATCGTGGCATGTTGTTTTGGCGTCATCTCTGTCACTATGGAGCTACATTCATACATCAGGCAACGCGTGAGTGACATCAAACTTTATGCTGCCAGATAGTTAATAGAAAAAGTCCTTCCTGACGAATCAGTGAACTAAGCGTTACCGTGTTTCGAAACTTTGCATTTCTTTCTGTAAATTGCTTGTATTATTAGCACACTAAGATCTAAATTGGATTACACACGCGCAGTTTGACTGTCGACAGGTCATTGGCGCCGCGGCCAATTGGGCGCGGTGAAGACCTGTGATCACAGACACGGTTTATCAGATGATCAGAGAACCTGCGCTAGGAAATACAGAACCCAGGACCTATTCACGCCAGGCTGTAGATTTTTTAATACTTTATTGGCCGCCCTATAGCGGGTTGTTTAAAAGTCTACAAGGGTTGTTAAAAAGTCTACTGTCTTTTGGCGATTGGAAGAACCAACAACATCCGTTCACTGGCAAAAATTTGATCCATATGAAATCCCTCTGTTCTCGCATAGATCTGTTCTGACAAAACCGCATGAATGCATTAAGAACGAAAAATAATTACATGAACTGGATAAAAGTGTCGTTTTTGTCAATCACACAACCCCCTTTGGTTCCAGATAAAACCTTTTGGCTACATGTAGAACAATTTTCTCTTTGTCTTTGCAGTTCAAGGCTGGAAACAGGGTTAGTATATTAGTGGATTTTTCTCTGAATACTATCTTTACTTTCAAGATCCCATTAACTAAATTTAACGAGTTAATCCATGAAATGAATGAGACATATTTTATTGTGACAATTTATAAAGTGAGAGATTTAGATTTTGTTATACTTTTACTATTTCAGAGAAAGCCTCCAATGTTTTCTTTACATTAGTCATGTTTGATTAGAATATGATATAGGATGAATTAGGATAAATCCATATGCACTTTTACAAATAGGTAATTGTGGAATTAAACCTCCTGTTTTGACGTGGATGTGTAATATATTGTGTATATACACACAAATAGTAAGTACAATAACAATCAAACCTCAGATAGCAATACAATTTCATGATTGAAAGCAAGTGATTTTGATATATATGCACAAGACTGACAGAACATAATCTTTTTATAAACTGTTTTGGCTCAACAATTACAACCAGGGGCAAACATCCCTGGATACATATGTAGGAAGAAGTTAAGCAATGTTCTCTGAATCTCTGCATCTCTTCATTGGCTAGACTCCAATCGCAAAGTTGACAGCCTTTCAACACTTCACCCTCAGTTCTTGAATGACCTTTTACATAATCACATCCAAATTTACTTGCAAGTGCACTTGAACATAGAGTGATGATAGTAATTGGCCAACTCGTTATGGAGTTCACAAGTCTCACAACTAACCTTTACCAGATGAGGAGTCTGACCAATCAGTTATGAGTCTGACATAAAAAAAAAATTTTATTAAATTTGACATTTTGTGGCCCTGAATGTTAGTCAAGTGTCAAAAATTTAAACTGAATTGTGTGTGATGTTAACTCTGCAAGTGAGCAAAGTTGTTCACGTGGCCTCTAAAGCTAAATCAAGGGTAGAGAGGCAGCTTCTGTAAATTGGCACTGGCACTTAAGATGACAATCAAAACAGGAACCGGTTTCACTGGGAATTCCCATGAGGAATAGTGGCAAGTGGAAATGTTTAGGGGCTGTCCACTTTGTAATTGGAGTCCAGCCAATGTTTTTCATAGTTTTTTTATAATAAAACCTTCGGCTTTCTACGTATTTTACCGTATTAATCTGGTCTGGACAATGCTTTAACAGTTGTATATTGGTCATAAACTACAAAATTGTGAGGTGCCTAATTGCATTTCTAAACAGGTTACTATATAAACAGTGTAGTTATATTCACAATATGGGTTTAAGCCACCTGATTTATAATAACCCATGTCACTCTGTTTTATCCCTTGACTGACTTTTCTCGCCCGCTGTTGTTTTGATAGTGAATGGCTGAAAATCATTTGTGTGTGTGTGTGTGTGTGTGTTTGTGTGTGTGTGTGTGTGTGTGTGTGTGTGTGTTAAAACCTTGGCTTGGTGCCAAAGCTGAAACTCTCCTTCAAACCATTTCATCATTCCTCAGTCATATTCCTCTTAAATACTCTGTACCTGTTGCACTTGTTCCCTTACACTTACTCACTTAGTCAACTTATATTTATCCGGGATCACGGCTCTTGATATTCTGGTTGTCAATTTCGACTGCATGTATTGCACATGTAACACCTCATTAATTACCACAGTAATATTACTCTTGAGTACAATTGTTGGTGATATTATGTACATAGTCATTCAATTGCATCTATTGCTCATCTGACATTTCATAATTCATTATTTCATAATGTACTATTGCACTAGATTAAATAACATTAGCAGCATTACAACATTACCACTTTTCTATTTTATTGCTTGTTTACATTTCTCCGTATGTATTACTTTTATTTGATTATATTTCTTATGCCTGCACTGTCGATCAGGTTTTTGTGAACGAAGCGTTTCTATAACGCTGTTGTTGTATGACAAATTAACTTGAACTTGAAGCCTGCATCAATGTTTGTTTTGGTATACTGACGTCTAGAAGACATGCAATACATATACCATGCACACGCCTAAAAGAGATATAGGCATATAACCAGCATGTGTGTGTGTGTGTGTGTGTGTGTGTGTGTTTGTGGGCGTGTGGTCGTGTGGGCGCGCGCGTGTTTGTGCACGTGCGCGGTGTCAGCAAATATTTTCTCTTTTTGGTGATAATAAATTGACAGATATTTTTTTTGACTATTTAAAATAGGACATATTAGATGGGGCGGTAGCTCCTATGTCACAGATGCGTGGGGCTTGAGTGACGTAGTACACATGTCTTCTGCAGTGCGCGCACGGCCTGTGAATGCAGAGGCTGGCAGAGAGCGTAGTGAATTCAGTGAGGTCATGTTTTGTAGCCGGACAACAGAATAGCGATCATTTATTATCAAAATCATTTATCTTAATTTATTTTACAGAAGGCGGACTATTGTGGCGAATCGAGAAGTAATCATTCTGTATTTTAACTGAGGTAAGCTCTTATGTTTCGGAGCCGCTGTCCATGGTATTGTTTAGCCGTGGGGGAGGGTCGTTTGCGCCGCACTACACGCAACTTCAAGATGCGGTTTGTTGTCAGTGTTTTATAATAGGCCTGGTGCAATGTAGGCTATTGTCATATATCCTGTTCACCCAATAAGCATACTTGTCAATGGTTTGATGTTACAGTAACCTACAACGATATTCGTTTGTTGGCTTGGCATTGTCAGGATTGTGCTCAGAATAGCTATCACGCTATGTGTAGGCTAATAATGAATTGAATATAGGCTACATAGGCCTATACTCTAACAACCAAGCTATTACCAAAAACAGGCTTTACATTTATGCTATTCACTACATTTAAGCGAGGTTGTTTGGCGTTACTGTATTTTATTTAGTGCATATTGTCAAGGCACTGGTGATGGGCTTTTACCTGGCAACCACCGTAAGGGGCGTATAGCGTTGAAGGGTCGGCTGCCCAAGGTTATTACTGTACTAACACACGGGGCTTGTCAGGGCCATTATAGCAATTGCTATTGATTTTAAACAATCTCCGAATGGTTAACATATAGTTTAAGCCAGAGGCCCTCTATTATTTTTGCAGACTTGACAACACGGTGTTTAGTGCGTTGTGATAATGAATACATGTCTGGGATATATTCAGGATCCAATTACCGTTGAATATTACAGGCCTAGTATTTACCTAGGCTTGTGCCTAATTAGGACTATAATATCATTTTGTAATCTGTTATTTGAATGCCCACCCAATAATGTAGTGACAGGTTCAAGAGCCTGTTTAAGAGTTATATGTAATTAGGTGGACTGAATGCCACTGGTGACCAAGGCATGTTTTTATGTAATATGCAGAGGGAGTTTTCAATATAGGAATTTATTTCCTATTTATACTGTAAATTATACTGTATATCTCATATTTATACTGCATATTATACTGTATATTTCCTATTTATACTGTGTAAGAATGATGATTGTCGTTGGTATTGTCAGATTTATTGTTGTCAAATACTATGGCTGGGTTTCAGAATTGACTGCCAGTGTTGACGTGCTGTTTATCATGTTAATTATGAACACAGTTCACCAGACATTAAACTGGAGTGGAGGCTGAAGTGGAGGGCTTCTGGCTCTAATTGCAGAGCTGTAGAAGTGCAGCAGCCACAGGCCCTTGATGGGCAACCCAGTACTGCCGAGTGCCAAGTGGAGAGGAGAGAGAGTGGCAACAAACAATGTGGAGAGGATAGAGATATTGAGAGAGAAAGCGAGAGGAAGGCATAGAGAGGGGAGAGTGAGAAAGCTGTGGTAGTTGGAGTGACCACTGACTGAAGTGGAAATACACTACAGTCAGTATTAATTATGTTGCCTTGGTCTGATCAAGCACAATAGACAGTGACTGCAACACATTAGCAGCTGACGTGAAGTAACTGACCACATAAAGAGCTAAGTTGAACTTTAGCTTCTTTACTGTAACAAAATTTGGCCTCTAAGCTTATGCTTAGTTTATTACCAAGAGTGTGTTTGTAAATAATAATGGCATTGTAATTGTTTAATTTTTATTCCGACTGATAATAACAAACATATTGAGTATATGTGATCCATGTAGAGTAGGTTCAACCTACAATAGAAAGGAATAGCCCATAAACTGCACTCCATCTAGACCTTGGTCTCTCAAAGCGTTATCTTATGACTGCCTGAAGTCTATCTGGTGACTGGTATGAGGAAAGTTGGGATTAATCGGACCCAGATCATTGCTGTGTGAATATTTGTGTGTGTGTGTGGGTGTACATGGATGGGTGTGAATCTGTTAGCATTCATGGGTGTGTAGACTAACAGGCGGGGGATGAGCAAGTGTGACGTTAACCAGACAGACGAGAAGCCAAAGGAAGCAGCATGGCCTGAATCATATTTAGCAGTTATTATGATGGACTAATCACAATGCATGCTTCCATTCACCCTTCCTTTGGGAAATCACTGTTTGACATTTGGTAGGAGGGTTGAAAACTAGTGGACAGCCTACAAGCTCCTGTAATGTTACACAAAGATATAGGCCTATTTCTAAATAATTTGAAGTATTTTATTCAGCATGATTGGCTAGGTGAAAGCTATATAGTAGAATTACGGCTGTTAACCAGTGATAACAATGTGTTTGTGTATTCAAAACTCTTGGATGTATTACAGTCCAAATTCAACTTAAGAAAGAAAACATAGCTCAATTAAGAGAGAAAATAAAAAATAAAAAATAAGTGAAGTAGCTTATGATGACATAATTTTTCTTTGGTTAAACTACTATGGCATCTAACCTTTTCAGACCACAAAAGTAGAATGTGAGGATGAATCCCCATTCCATTCCAACTGTTGTGTAGATCAGTGCCCACTAGTCAGTCTTCCAGAACCTTCAACAGCTGTCACAGTAAGCAGCCTTACTAACATTTCAAAAGGATTTACATGAGATGTTTTCTACCCAATTGATTTACATAAACAAAGTGGAAAAACATGCCAATAAAATAGAATATTTGGCAGCAATTGTAGCTACAGTAGAATACAATTCTTCCAACTTGGCCAAGCTCTTGGAGCAGTATATCCTTTGTGTTGTGTTAAATCTCTCAAGCTTAGCCAGTTTGGTTGGGGATCATTGGAGTGCAATATTCAAGTATTGTCTATGATTGCCAATGTATTAATGTCTGCACTGAGACACGTCCCCCTCAGGAACACCGAAAAGCCATTCCTGCATATCATTAGTCTCAAAATGTATCTCATTTTCTGATTGAAAAATCATGTCAGGCAATGCGGACATACAGTATAAACCACCTTTCGCTTATCTGTGAAGAGCACTTTCCAAGCAGAAACAACACACAGGTGGGATGTTGCAATTTTGTTCACATAGAGACACTTTGAATGTCTAGCTGTGTGCCTTTTTTATATCTTTATGTATTATTAAGAATATATATCCATTCTCCATTTCTGTCATTTAGCTGATGCACCTATCCAGAAGGTCTTACATATGTTATTGCTACGTTTGCGTACATGTAGTACTTACTGTCTAGTTACGACTGTGAATATTACAAGGGGATTACAATGGGAAGCTGGCGGTGGGTAGGTGGTGATGATGATATTGGATCCAGATGAAAAGGTTTCCAGGACACTGGGGTTAACAGATCTACACCTAAGCATTAAGACAATAGAAAGTAAACAACAAATCCATATAAAAGGCTGTGCAGCACAGAACAGCAGCAGTGTACTTGGATGTGGAGAATGGGCAGTGACAGTTGAGCTTGTTAAGTCTCCCACAATGTCTTCATAAAGAATGAATACTGGTGACATGTTTTATAAATCACCGAAACCTCTAGTCAGGAAACATGTTAGCCCTAGGGTGATATAATCACCCCATGACTAAAATTAACAAAATGTAATATTATTTGAACTGCCTTATGTAATATGTATACTATGGTTTTTGCTCTACATTTATGCACAAAAAACATTGCAGTGGTTGAGAAGTTTATGTAGATTTTATAATAAAGCAAAATTACAAAAATAGGCCTAAATGAAAGTAATCTCATTTTAAACTTCAAAGAAACAATGAAATGATTGTGTGATGATGTGATAACTGTCAGGGTGCACAGTACAAGTCACTGTATGGTATATGAATATCCTTATGCTCTACTGCAGCCTATGTGCTCTATTAAAAAACGGTGTCATTCTCTCAATACCTTTCTGTCTCTCCCTGTTTCTCTCTCTATCTATCCCTATGTGTTTATAGTACAGCAAGCCTAGTTTGGATGCCCAGAAAGTAGCTTCTTCAGGTTTAATCATGAACAAAAACAAGCGGGGAGGAGAGAAGGAGTTTTACAGTTTAGATGTCGGAGATTCCACCTTTACAGTTCTGAAACGCTACCAGAATCTGAGGCCCATCGGCTCGGGAGCGCAGGGAATTGTCTGGTAAGTGTAATCACAATGCAATTACTAGTTGGATTAAAAAATTAGTACATGGGAACAAAGATACTCTTTGTAATAGCCTATGACTTGGAGCAAAAATGTGGGTAACACTAAAGTTGGATCAATATTGAAAATGTTATTTTTGTGGTCTATGCTATTTGTCTCTTTTCATTCCTTCTTTTTAATGTAATATACTGTGGGGCATATTGGTTAACTACTTTCTAACAGTAGCTTGTGCTAGTTCAGCGAGATGAGGTGTGGCAATGTATGTTTTGAAATTCCTTTGCTTGCAATTTCTGATTCAAAACAATGCTTTTTGGGATTCAATTTGTTTCCACGGTAAGAGTAAAGGCTTTGTACTAATGTACCCAACTGTTGTTTTTGTGGTGTTGAATTAATCTAGCTAGCCCGTCATTGGTCCTGTCATGATTGGTTCATGTTTGAAGGTCACGTGCTATAAAAGTCAAAATGAAAAGTCTCTTGAACCAGAAACCCAATCAGACATGGATTTATGTAAATGTTTTTTTACATCAGTATGTATCATGCCTCTGTTACAGATGTGATTATGCGCTGCCATGTTCTCCATCTCTCCTTTTCAGTTCAGCATATGACCACAACCTTGAGAGAAATGTGGCTATAAAGAAGTTGAGTCGACCGTTCCAGAACCAAACACATGCCAAGAGAGCGTACAGAGAGCTTGTGTTAATGAAATGTGTCAATCACAAAAATGTAAGTCTGCCTATCTTTACACAGGTCCGTGGTGTTTTCAAAGGGAGAGCATAGAGCTCTATCTTTTGGTTTGGATGTTATATCTGAAATTACAGTGCCTTTGGACAGAATTTCAACCCCTTACAATTTTTCACACACGATGCCCCATAATGACAAATCAAAAACATGTTTTTAGATATTTTATTGAAAAAGGAAATTGAAAACGTATATAACTTATGCACTTGCTGTAAGTATTCAGGCACTTTATTTAGTAATTTGTATAAGCGCCTTTGACAGTGGTCATAGCTTTGTGTCTTGGAGTCTTGGGAATGCCTCTACAAGCATTGTACTCCCGGATTTGAGCAGTTACTTCCATGGTGTTTGCAATTTTTTCCATTTCAAAATAATGGAGGCCACTGCTCCTGAAAACTCTCAATGCTTTAGCAATTATTTTTGTTCCCCAGAGCTATGCCTCCATATAATTCAAATCTTACAGGTCAAAGTGGGATTCCCTGTACTTCCATGATATAGCTTCTTACAAATTTTGCAAAACTTTAGTCCTGGATTAATTGAAATTATACTATACTTAAATTTGCATAGGTCACTTGTTTCTATAGCAAACCACTACTCTGACACACTCTTTAGAAGTGGTCAACAGTGTATTGTACCTAATTAGCTGGCAACTGCGCACATATTGCGAGGTCATACACAGCTCTGGTTTTCAGCCAATCGGTATCCAGGACTGCAGCTAACTACTTCATATTTCCTATGCACATAATACATATTGTAACAAGATGGTCAAGGGTGCATTCAAGAACTCCAACATACACTAGAATTCTGTGTTTGTGTTAACTTAAATTGTTTGCTGAGCCCGTGGCCCGTCAGCTATGCGTTCTGTTCCCTACAGACACACTTATTCAATCATTAACAACTTATTTTTTGATTCACTCTAGACAGTACAACACCTATCAAACTTTCAAACTCGCACCCTTTTTACCATCCATGTGTTCAGCAAAAAACATCCTCCTCTTTAAAGATGGCCTACTTCCTCTCCCGGTTCAGAGGTCGGACACCGCAAAACGCGAATTCTCCCCACTGAACCGGAAAAGAAGCAGCACCACCTCCAACAGTGGTCACCCACTATAATTGCAACATAAAACAGAAACTAACGCATTTCCACCTCACAGTTATGTACAAGTTGCAGTACACCGTGGGCCAATTTTGCAACTACTCACAATATTTGTCATTGACTTGATAACAAATGCTTTAGGATAGATCTTCCTGTATGTTTTCCTATGTTTATAATAAGGAAACACCCAGAAAGCATCTTCTCTGACTTCTGTGTTTTTGTTATCTCTACAGATCATTGGTCTATTAAACGTATTCAGTCCACAAAAATCATTAGAAGAATTTGCAGATGTGTAAGTACAGGAATTGCTTACTCAAATGTATGTGCTTATCAATACCTGTTTGTTTGTATGTATATATGCGCTATTAACATAAATAAATGTGTCTCTCTTCTGTGCTTAGATACATAGTGATGGAGCTGATGGATGCCAACCTGTGCCAGGTGATTCAGATGGAACTGGACCATGAGAGGTTGTCTTACCTGCTCTACCAGATGCTGTGTGGCATCAAACACCTCCATGCTGCTGGCATCATACACAGGGTACGGCTGAAACTGAATCATAAAGGGCAACACTAAGCTAACAGGCAGACACAGAGTTATGGCTCATTCAGGCTAATGCAAAGCTAACAGGCAGACAAAGGGGCATGGCTCATTCAGGCAAACGCTAAGCTAACAGGCAGACACAGGGTTATGGCTCCTGCAGGCAAATGCAAAGCTAACAGGCTGACAAAGGGGCATGGCTCATTAAGGCTAACGCTAAGCTAACAGGCATACACAAGGGTATGGCTCAAACAGGCCAACTTTAAGCTAACAGGCAGAAATGTGGGATGGCTCATAGCAGCTAACTCAAAGCAGTGTAGGTACACAGTATGGCTAATACAATCCATATCTGAGCTAATATAGAATGTCTCTTCCTGACTAAATCCAAGTTAACTTATATACACAGGATGTGGCTCACACAGTCTCAAAGCTTACAGATACTAGGTATTTTGTTTGTAGAAAGACACTGAAACAGTTTTAATGCCCTGATTACAGTAACTCCTCCACAAGAAGTGGGGGATTGTGGACGAGCTTTGATGTTGGCTAAATCCACAGGAGACCAAGAGGAATCTGCTAATGATAAACATTTCATTCACTTTAATGACTGCAATTTTATCCAAAATGGCAGCATAATGAGGGCCCCATAATGGTAAGGATAGGGTGGAATTTAGCCCATTTGAACTACTGTAAAAACCCACAGGGTAAGAGAAATGTGGATACCAAATTAGTAAACGTTTATTTAATGAACTTATTTAAGAATAGTCACACCAGGTTTTACATAGAGACCATAGAAATGCATCTAGGAGACAATGCCTGTTTTTAGGCCAACAGAGATCCATTTTAAGGGTTGAAGACAGAAGCTTGATGTGTCAACAGTTACAGTTTATACATAATGTTAAACCACAGAAGTAATTAAGTGAGCTTGGATAACAATGGGCAAAATCCAGTAAGCACTAAGATCTTTGAGAAATTATTAGTAGTTTATATTTTCTATTACAAGGATTTTTTGCAAAGAGGCAAATCTGAGATATATGACTCACAGCTCAGCGAAAGTAAAAAATGTGTGACACATTACTGATTTAATTGACTGATTAATATGGATGCTGCTAGTTTTATTTATGACGACCCACACAACATACTCCTACATAACTTCAGTGACGTCCCATCTGTCACTCACTGGTGTTGTTTGGGGACCATAATGCTCCTCTACTAGAATTGCAAAGACACATTGTGGAGATTGACGTCTGACGGGGTACTTTGTTATATCAAACCCACACATTAGACGATATACGCCGTGGCTTTTTCTCTGACGGTCATACCAACTAAAAACTACCAGGGCGAGGTTGTGTTTTTCCCTAGCTGTTTTTGTGGCCTGCTGACGAATACTTAATGACCGTTGGTAGCTGGTTCAATCAATCAAATGTATTTTATAAAGCCCTTTCTACATCAGCAGTTGTCACAAAGTGCTTTCACAAAACACCCGCCCTTAAACCCCAAGGAGCAAACAACAGTTGTGTTGAAACTTCAGTGGTTAGGAAAAACTCCCTAAGTATACCGAAATATAGGAAGAAACCTAGAGAGGAACCAGGCTCAGAGAGGTGACCAGTTCTCTTCTGGCTGTGCCAGGGGAACATATTAAGAGTCCAAATTGTAATAATGAATCGATTCATGTGGGCTAATTAAACCTAGTCTGGTCCATTGTCTTGTGTACGTGTTTGAGATCAAGTAAGATGCTTCTGCCGCTGACCATGACAATGGTTACACTCTCCCTTTGTCTACCTTCCAGGATCTAAAGCCCAGCAACATTGTGGTGAAGTCAGACTGCACGTTGAAGATCTTGGACTTTGGCTTGGCTAGGACCGCGGCTACAGGTCTGCTGATGACCCCATACGTAGTGACCAGATACTACAGAGCACCGGAGGTCATACTAGGGATGGGTTACCAGGCCAACGGTCAGTACCTGTCAATCAAGCCGTTCATCTCTACCAAGCAAGCTTTCATTGTACCCATAGCCACCACTGCAGATTGTTGCCTACGTTTTTTACACCCTGATGGTATTTATATTAGTGTCGGTGACAACAGTAACCTTACTGATTTCCTGAGGGGCATGGAAACATAGAAATGCATGTGAAATAACAGCGTCAATAACACTGCTTTCCTGCCAGCTTGTTTATGATCCATTCTCTGGAACCCTCCGGGAAGGTTGTTAACAATGAGAAACAGGCCTCTTTTCTAACTTGTTTCTGTTCCGTGCGCTCTTCTCCCCCCGTCTCAACTCCGTGTTGTAACAGTGGACATATGGTCTGTGGGATGCATTCTGGCTGAAATGGTCCGCCACAAAATCCTTTTCCCAGGAAGGGATTGTATCCTTGGTGCTTCCATCTGGGAATTGTCTCCCGAAGCAAGTAAACCAGTTCTTCGCCTCCTCTGCTGAGCCATTTCTCTCCAGTCTCTCAGTTTACGAGATGGAAATTCAATTTCACAACCTGATTTCCTGCCCTTCCCTTCCCATGTGACTGCGTGGCTGGAGACTGACAGATCCAGGCTGCATCCATTTTCACTCATTTATTTCCTGCCCTTTACTCGCTCACTTTTCTTTTCTCATTCAGTTCCGAGCTGTCAAGTTTTAATTGTCATGATTCATGTGTCATTTTTTGTAATCCTTTGACTTTCCTCTCATTCCCTCCTATGTTCATCATCTGTTGTTCTCTCCATTGTGTTGGCATGCCCCCCCCCCATTCATCCTGCAGTGGACGTGTGGTCAGTTGGCTGTATTGTGGCTGAGATGGTCAGAGGTAGTGTGTTGTTCCCAGGCACTGACCGTATCCTTTTGCCCTGTTACTGTGACATTGTTTCAGCCTGTGTTTTAACCAGCAGCAGATGCTCCATTGAGCAGCCCTTTTGACCTCCACCCACTATCATGTCCGGCGTCTTCAAGAACACCCGCTCTCCCTTCACCCATACTTCATAACCACCCAGCCTCTGCTAGTACATTGAGAACAGGGAAGGTTCTGAAGAAGTAGCTACGTTTTACTGTAGTGGCACTGTGTCGTTTTTCCCTAACTCCCACCGGACAGACATTGACCAGTGGAACAAGGTGATTGAGCAGCTCGGCACTCCACCCCAGGACTTCCTGATGAAGCTCAACCAATCAGTGCGGACGTATGTAGAGAACAGGCCCCGCTATGCCGGATACAGCTTCGACAAACTCTTCCCCGATGTCCTTTTCCCGGCAGACTCAGAACACAACAAATTGAAAGGTACCTGAGATGGTTAATGTTTGTGCTTGATCGTGTGCATGTGTGTGTGTGCGCGCGTCACTCTCAACTGTATTTTCTGTCTACTCCAAGCGAGCCAGGCCCGAGACCTGTTGTCTAAGATGTTGGTGATTGACTCGTCTAAGAGGATCTCTGTGGATGAGGCCCTGAAACACCCCTATATCAATGTGTGGTACGACCCATCAGAAGTGGAGGCGGTAAGCAATTAATGAGCAGTGCAATCTGTCAGAGGTTTTGGATATTGCCCAGACACGGTTGACACTAAATGAAGAGTGAACTACAGTTGATGTTATGATGTGTCCTTCTTCCCTCTCTTCTCCACATCCTGACTTTTCTTTTCTTCTTTTTCTCATCATACTTTTTGCTTTCTTTAATCTTCCCAGCCCCCTCCGAAGATTACCGATAAGCAGCTGGATGAGCGGGAGCATACGGTGGAGGAGTGGAAAGGTGAGTGACTACAAAAACACAGCAGACTCCATTTTGGTTTCACTCTACCCGAGAGCCCTCTCTAAATTATTTTCATGGTACTTTGACATTTTCACTGGATTTTCTCATTATCTATGCAATGTTGCTGTATGAAACGGAATGCTACAGAACTGGTCGTGTTTGAGAGTGGGGTGTTAATATCCCTGTCAGGGGTTGTACTTGGCTTATTTTCCAGTAGGAAAAGGGGTAGTGATGCAGTGCTGAACTGACCAGGAAGCACAGCAGCACCATGTATGCATTTAAGTGAAAAGTCTTGTCTTGAGGGCAAATGCTGTGACACGTCTAATTATTTTTCCTCTCCCGATCTCTCTCTCTGTCCTTTTCAATCTCTCTTTGACTTTCTCCCAAGTCAATTACTCTCTCACTCAAGTCAATTGACTTTAATGACATGGAAAATTAGGTTACTTACATTGTTAATGTGTACGAACAACGACAGTGGTCAGACCAATACTCTCTCATTTAATCCCTTTATCCCCCTGTCCTAGACTTGATCTGGAAGGAAGTGTATGAGTGGGACGAGTGGACCAAGCAGAACGGAGTAATCAGAGGACAACCCCCTCCGTTAGGTTAGTTAATACTGTTTTCTGGGATTGTTCATTTGACTTTCAGTATATGAGCTATTATACAATGCTCATCTCTACTGTAGGGACGGGCGTAGATTTAGGGGTGGACTGGGGGGGGTCATGACTCCTCCAATACTACAGACACGTCAATTTACCCCCCCCCCCCCCCACAAAAATAAACACAGAAAATTCCAGAAACCATTTACCCTAACCCCCCATATAAATCCTGTGCCCTTGACAGCACCGTGAACAACACATAGGGTAGTTATGTCACTGTGACCACGCCCACTTTCTCATTTTACGGATGGGAAGTGTGTAGCAGCGGGTTCAGCTGTTTGTGTGTGGTGGTGCATGCGCGCGTGCGGTCCAAAGATCTAATGACCCAAGACACTAAACGGGCCATTGCTATGCGTAATGTTCCATCTGAAATGGGAAGTGTTGTGGAAAATCAACCGTTTTTTTCTAAAACAAATCCAATTGACTTTAATGGAAATCATACAATAATGATAGACATTAAAGCCAGGTCCTTCTGCAGATACACCCCCAACTTTCTGAGTCCGGACCATGGCTTTTATACAGCACTTTCACACATCACGCCATCTGACTATTCATCTGGTTGGAAACCCCCCCAGGCGGGGTACACCTTGTTGGAAACCCCCCCAGGCGGGGTACACCTCGTATCTTCTACCTCCATGAATGCTCGTAATTTGCGACACTAATTCACGACATCCTCATGGTTCATACTTGGGTGATGTCCATCACTGTCCACAAAGTAAGTGTTATGTTAAGCTCATGGGCCAAATTCAGGTCATCTCTTATCACAAAGTACGCTTTATGACCAGCTCATGGGCCACACTCAGGCAGTAAACATTTGAAACGCCACTCTCTGGGCTCATGGTAATTGCTTGCTCATGGCTATCTCTTAACATAAAGTACATACATTATGATGAACATTGAAATTGTCTGTATGTGTTATTCGTCCTATCCCAGAAGTAATTTTCTGTGTGTGGATTACACATTAATATGTTTATAATAAAACTACGTGATTATACATTGCACATTCATATTTTCATAAGTATAAGGTTGTATATGCATTTCATAGAAAAATCCCCCACAGAAGTCAGACAAGTGTCCTGTCAGTGGTCACAAATGAGTCGGCGTGTTAACCCCCAGATACATTTCCAACCTGGTCCTCATACCAACATGGCTACCTGGGCTAAATGATTGAAAGGTGCCATTTGTGCATGCGCGTGCTAGGACTTGGCACAGGTGTATCAGTCATCCAGTGTGTTTTCCGCAGCACAGGTGCAGCAGTGATGGACAGCTCCCCTCAGCCCGCCTCGTCCTCCTCATCGGCCAATGACGTATCCTCCATGTCGACTGAGCCCAGTGACCCCACCATGACCTCTGACACTGACAGCAGCCTGGACAGCCACACCTCTCTGGGAGCATTGGCCTGCTGCAGATAGCGCACATTCTCACATACACACGTGCACGCACACACACACACACACACACACACACATAGCCCTACAAATCCTTTCATGGTACATAGTTTAAAGCACTTAGCGAAGGTTCTTTTTTTTTAGATGTTTTTTTTATGTACAGCTTATTTTAATTTCCCCTACATCCTGTATTGCAGAATATTGTGTACATGCTGTAAATGACTATTTATTTCCGTGTCAGCTTCCGTCCCTCTGGGTTGTGTTGATGCTCTGATTCATAGTAGTTTGGATCTGACACTGGATGGAACTTTTCCCCCTTTTTCCTATCAGAAAGTGTTATTTTACTATTTATTTTATAGTATTTAATGTCTATATTAATTTATATAAACCTTATGAACCATTGAACATATTTTGGCCCTGTTATCAATAGCTGCTATTTTCTGTTGTCTTGGTTACAACATTTATTTCTGCACTCTAAGCTTTTGTTATGATTTATTTCACTGTAATTGTAGCTCATCTGAAGAGGTTATCAAATGTTCATGAACAAATGGATTATGGGATATCTTAAACACCGTGGACACCCTTCCCCTTTTCTATTGGTTTTCAACCACTTAAAATTTCCTCCCTGTCAGTTCTGAAAACATGAAAGGGCCGGCACCACTGGGTTACGGTTTATTTTTCATTGGGGTGGTTCCCCAGGTCAGATGACCAGGAAAAACACCTAGCCCTAATGAGTTGATTTGATTTAAGTGCTCTTACAGTCATCATGTTTTCAACCCTTCCTTGTTTGTCTTCCTGCTGTACTGCTTGTGTATAGTTAGTTAACGTTAGCTTTTCTCTTCAGGCCATCTGCCAGGGAACTTTGGTTTTTATCAACTACCTCACCTACAGTACATCCGTTTCTGAAACAGTCCCACAACATATACTAAAAAAACAAACAACAGATGTGAATAAAGTTTCTGTTTTATTCATTTATTTATTCATTTGGAAGTGTACCCTTGTCAATGTTAGGAGACTGCTAGTATTGTATGTACTGTATATTTCATTCAAAAGTACTATGTATATATTTTTCTTTTGGTTTTCTTTTCAATTGATGTGAAATATGATTGGTAGACAGTAGAGTAGGTAGTGAGTCGTTGATTCATATATTAGATGGATGTTCTCCAGGGTTTTCAAAAGGTTTGCTGCCAGCCATGTTTTCCTTCTTTTCTAGATGAAAACCCATAATGCCCTGCATAAGTCTGGACACGGGCCACATCCCTGACTGCGGTGAGGACTATCACGCACCAAAAACATGGCTGCGTTCGGGGGGGGCTCAGTGTTGTGGAACATTTAGATAGAAATATATGAAATAATTTTTCCATTCTTATTAATGGAATCCGTCTAGTATATGTTTAGCCCAAGGTGTATTAATTCCACCAAGCAAAATGTTTTATCTGCAAAACAGTTTGTCAGACATTCTGTTGGAAAAATTGACAAAACAATCATTTATCCAGTAGAAACTTGACTCAGCTAGAAACATTTGTTTGGCAGAATAATTACACCCCAGTTGTATCCCTTTTTGCCTTTTGATCTGGACAAGGCCTCACTACAGACCTAATGAACACACTGGAAACAGTTAGACAATGTCAACCTGCAACTCCTGCAAATAAAGGGTTGAATTTGATTGTATCTGAATGGTTTTTATTTTGAATGGACACATTGTATGAGAACATGAACATAGGCTTTACTTAGAATCTTGTCAGTTTTAGAGTGGAACTGATATAACACTAATAAAAAAGCTATATTATTATGAATTCACACACAGTAGTTTCCAAGCGTTTCCATGGCGCGGTGAAAGCATGCTGTGGTAACCGCTGTCCGATTCAGAGGCGTATTGAAGTAGGCCTATGCGGACAGAGTTACAACAGCTCTCAAACCAGAAAGAGTAGTCGATTGTTATAACACAACAATGTTAAATCACTCAGTACCGGTTATTCAGAGATCTGTACGTACATCATTATAGTCGTCCATCACATGGGGGCTGTTCCCACGACAAATTTAGACCGTCTGATCCGTTATGGCTTGTTTGACATTTACGTTATATTTCCAAATGAACCAACTTCCTGAATGCAGCATGAATGTGAGATTCAGTATGGGGAAAAGGGAAGACCCCCTTAATGCACCAGGAGGAAACACCAGTAGGAAACACTTCATTGTTCATTGGAGCACAAAGTAGTGGAACGATATACAAATAACGGCCTTTCTTACTGGAGAAGAAGTTCAGATAGTTTTAACTTGTTTCATTCAATACTTTTATTTTATGCCTACTGAACATCATTCCCGGGTCTGAGTTTAGCAGTATTAAACAAATCTGGACCCCGTTTCATTTCCCATAATAGATGCCAAGGCTTTACAGTAGCTCTGCCGGGATTCTGCTGTCTGCTCCGTTTAACCGTTATGTGTGCCAGTGGTCAGGTCTCCTAGCGTAGCAAAGAACTCCTCCATCTCTTTTTGTAGCAGAACATTCCGAGTTTCTGCATCCTGCCTTGCACGTTCTGAGTTCCCGAGTCGGATCTCCAGCATACGCAACCTCTTCTTCTCCTGGTCGAGATCTTCTTCCAAATGAACAGACTGGAGGCGAAGACTTGAACATAGCTCCTCCAATCTGGTAACATGAAGATAGATTAGAAACACAGTAGAGGTGCATGCACGCAGAGACAACAATTAGATTTACCGCACCTTTGTTCAACAAGAACTTACTTGCTTACGCGTGCCTCATATATGTTCCTTTGCCTTTTCATCTCCTCTTTCAACTCTGTCACCAATGTGAACAGATCCTCATTGACTCCTGACCTCTGACCTCTGACATCATCCCCACATTCCCCCTCACTGCAACCTACGCTGCTCACACACAGATCCAAAGCAGAGCTGCTGTCCCCAAGCACAGAGGACCCTGCGATAGCCTGCCCCGACCCTAACCCTGAGTTCACTGTGTCGTGCTCGCTTCCTGTAGATCCGGCCAAAGAGATCTCACAGGAGGTCCAGGGGGAGGGGCTTCCACCAGGTAAGCTCAGACTACAGGTAGTGACAGTAACGTTGTCGTAAGTCGAGAGCCTGTTGGAATGGGAGGTGCGTCTGACAGAGAGAGAGGGATTTATTTGAGGATGGATGGAGCTTACACTAGAAGAGGAGGAGTCTATTTGTAAAGAGGAGTCTTTCAGCAAGTTTTTTCGAGAGGGTGAGTGGTCATTGAGTGACAGCGAAGACTCCGCATAGGAGTCCGGCAAGACGTCTTTAAGTGTCTCTTTGTGATACAGCGAGGACTCTTTGAGTCCCTCACCGGTCGATGCAGTCCGCCGATGACTCCGGAAAGATGACAGGCCGCTCTTCAGCCAGTTCCCTCCAGTGACCGTGGACACGTCCACCGCTGAGCCCCCTATCTTCCCCCTCGCCCCCCCAGACCCGCCCTTCAAGGAGGACCTCCACGAAGACAGGCTTTTGCACTGCTTACTGGGAGTGAGATTTCCTCCGGTGCCGCCCAGGAGCTTTCTTTCGCTTTTTCCTTCGCCCTGTCTCTCTGCCGTTCCTCCGGCTCCTGTGTCCTTCTTTCCCCCGGAATCCCCCTCAGTTCTCCCCTGGGGGACGGGTCCGGTCTCCAGAGAGAGAGCCACGGTGGTCGGAATGGTCTGAAGTGGTTCCCGGCTCGGGGTGTTGGGTTCGTTGCAAGGATGTGGCCGTGCGGGGATGGTGGAGGAGAGCATGTCCTCCTGGGAGAACCACTCCACCCTGCCGCGCTGAATCGATGATGCCCGGCAGTGGGGAGTCCTCGGTGAGGCAGACCGCTCGTCCGCACGGTTTGCCACCTCCCCCTTGTAAAGACGAGAGTGTTCACTGATCAGCACTGTCATTAGCTGCTGCACCTGGGAACTACCTGCAGGATAAAAAAATACATATTATTATAGTGGTCCAGGGAGCTCTAGCAGTCTACATTCAATCCCTCCAGGACACATGTACCCATGGGTGTAAAATCTGACTCACTGCTGTTTCCGTGAAAACTATCCCAGATACCCCGTCAAACATTTATTTTTAACCCAGCCTAATACCTCAGATGATATTAAAGTGGACGTGTTTAGAAATGAAAGGATACAAATTTGGTTTAAAGTGGCGTTAAACATTCCTTCCTTCTGAGAGAACTAAAAATAGCATTTCATTGTTTCTGATCGTCAATGGGAAATACCTGGTTTGGATGTGTAGAACTCGAGACAAAAACGTGCTGGTACCTACCCTCCATCATTGTTTGTGGGTCCTCCAACTTGGGCCGGAGGATGTTGGGTCCGAACACAGTGGCCAGGTTCTGAACACTCATCTTATTCTGACTTGCGTGGGACTGGACCTCATCTAAGAATCTGTCGTGAAAGCACACACAAACACATGCACGCATATGCTGTATCTTAAAATCAATTGAAATTTATTGGGTTGGGTTGATAACACTTCCTTAAAAAATGTTTGACATTTTTTTGTGTTTCCTGTTGGGCGTCACCTGCACAGCAAAGTAATCAAATGATGATACAACCTCTAATTCTGTACAAAGACAGGTAAAAATAGATCTACTGTAATAAAGCACTTGATTCCCTCCAAGTCACGTGTTAAAATGTGAATATTTGGGTCTGGTCAGTATGATTCAGACGAAGACAAACGTGACTTGAAAATAGCTGAGTCACTGGTAGTACCCTCTGTGTGATCTTCCTTTCTCTGTGGCCTCGTTCGTCATGAATCATCTATGTATAGCAATAAATGATGTTATCAGTGATTTACATCTAGAACCATGATGTCATTGAAAATATCATCACGGTTATTCAAGAAAAGGGACTAGACATATTTCTGGAGACTGTCACAGTGTATTAATAGTATTTGCAGAGATGAGAGAGATTAAAGGGATGTGGCAATACTCAGTACTCATACCTTCCAGCGTCTGTTTACCTGCAAATGTATCTGAGAAGGTTGTAGTTGACCTGAGGTAGAGTCTCCACCTGACGGGCCAGCTCTTGGATTCCCTTCAAAAATACAAAAAACAGTATGTGTAAGTCACATAGTGCTGCAAACACACAGACACACACACACACACACACACACAGACACACACACCTCTTCTTGGTCCTTGGCGAGTAGCTGTGCGGTAACCAGGAAGTCGGTGTACTTCTTGAATGGTACCACAGGCTCCGGCAGCTCTCTGAGGTACAGCTTCAGCAGGGACGCCACCGTGTGGACATCGGTGTTACTGCAGGGCAGGTCGGTATTCAACACACTGTGGTTTCATTTCATCTCATAGAGTCATTGTGGTTTCCTCATCACATTAGAATATTTCAATAATCATTGAAACATCATGAGAATTAGGCCAAAATCGTAAGATAAACATATACGACATATGGAGAGGACTGTTTCCATATGACTGTTTCCAGAGAGGACTGTTTAATGGGCATTATGATACGTGACGCTTGTATGATATGGTTTGGTAATGCTTGGGTTCTTATTGTCGCTCTATTAAAAGTGGGACGCACCTGACATGCAATAAACTTTGACTTTAAGACCGTTGAAATGTTTGACTGTCCGTGCATATTGAGGAGGCTATTAAAGCTTCTCACTCGGAAGTTAATACATGCATTTGACGTCAACGGCGTTCATCAAACAGACACAGTGCATTATATTCTAACAATGGCAGCAGTCCCATCAATCCAAAGATAACAGCAGGGTGAATGACAACCCGCGGTTCTGTACAGCTTCGGCAGGGTCTGGCCATCGAATCCAGACTCTCTGATTGGGTTATTGTGTGCTGCCTGCCGTTTGACATCAAAGTCGATCGTTTCTCCCACCTGTCGAATAGCGGCTTGTCCCCGCAGTCGAAGGCGTCCTGCAGCTCTCGTACGTGATTGGTCTGTCCCGGCATCCTGAAGAGGCCCTCCTCCGTGAGGCCGCGCTGGCGTATGAAATGCACACACTGCTGCACAAGCAGCGGGACCAGAGGAGCGCTGCCGCCGCCGACACACCCAGACTCACACTTCACCGTGTCCTCCAGATGCTGGCCGAAGATACCTACGACACGCAGACAGGAACGCAGGCGCCCAATCATCTGCTTGTTACAAGACGTCGCCTGGGTTACAGGATGTGTGTGCTCGCGTGTGGGTGAGTTGCTGCAATGCAATTTCACAAATGGATTTTGGCTTCCAACGTCTGTCCAGAAACCTTCTACGGGAATGGGAAGAGCGGTGATAAACGGGAGGGCACTGACCCTTACTTTGAGGCATCATTACCTCGACTGCAAATGTAAGACCTGAAACAAGGCCAACCGAGCTGAACTGCTTTACTGAACTTGTTGATTACTACAGTGTATTTCAGTTGATTAGTATCGCTCTCTCCTTTGGCCAATTGTTTTATTTGAGTAAATGTGAGATCTATATAACAAAATCAATCTTGTTGAACAATGGCAGACTGACCTGAAGACGGCTTTGCACAAAAGATCTTTGTATAATTAGAATGCGCTTGAACTTTGAATAATTCAGTTATTCAGGGACCGATCCAAACCATAACCTCAATCGAATCAATGGCATACTCCGAATCAATGGCATACTCCCGTAAACCAGACAAAAGGTGTTTCCATGAAATATTAGTTTTGGGGTTTGCACATATCTGCAACCATGTTATGTATGTATATATATATATATATATATATATATATATATATATATATATATATATATATATATATATATATATATACATATGTTTTTATTAGCCATTTGTTTTCCACTGAATCAAATGGCTTTATTAACATTCTGTTGGTTCCATAATGTGTTTCAATTTCAGCTTTTGCATTAACAAATGTTTTTCAAGTTGAAGAAAAACATTTTTGGAGACTGAGCTCACACCCATTGGCCATCATCATCCACAAAATTTGAATTTTTCTGTGGATTTGCATGACCTCGCTAGTGTGTGTGCGCAGGAGCATGATGTTTGCGCATGCATGTGTGACAGTGTGTGTGACAGTGTGGTTGACAGTGTGGTTGACAGTGTGTGTGACAGTGTGTGTGACAGTATGTGTGACAGTGTGTATGTGCATGTGTGTGGGTGTGTGTTACCTCCTCCTAGCGGAGCCCATATTGCTCTTCGGATGGCTTTGACCCACTCCTCCATGTCACTCGGAGAGTTGGCCATCAACAGCAATGACTCGCTAAGACCTGAACGATCCTTCTCTCCTCTGCCTCCTGCAGTCACACACCCACACAAACAAAACACTGGTTTCACAATCCTAACACTGAACAACTTAAACCCTAAACCTAACCTGACACTGCTACGGCCAATACTAGCCTAAAATGTAACATTTTCTCCAAACTCTCTAATCTGAAAATATCGTTTTCTCATCGGGATTGGCAAACCGTTTTTTCTTGTTTCCTACCCTTGGAATGATTTCTGGAACCAATGAGTGTAGCTGCACCTGTCGGCATCCCCACGTTGGCTCCCTCCCCAAGACAGAACCAAGTGAATCCAGAGCAGGTGGAAACTGTCAGCGTCATCACACTGTGATCTGTTCTCAGACCAGTTCACCAAATATTTCCGCTCATCCATCCGTGTGTTTTTCAGGGTAGACCAGCAGGTGGTAGTGGAGCTATGAAGACGTTTGACCGCTAATCTCAATCTACAATTAGTCCTGGTCCTGTTAAGTACCGTCTGTCTATATGACCCGTTATTTACCGTTACAGGTTGAGCCACGAGCATCTGGTTTTATGATAAAACCAGATAAAACCTTCTAGCCGTGGTCTCCTTTACCCTGGATGGGGGGACTACGCCCTGTCAGCTCTAGGGAATGTAAAACTGTCGGCCATTCCCTTTCATGTCTGTTTGTCATTGCTCGTTCTCTTCTCCCAAACCTCTACTTTCATTTCTTCCTTTCCCTCCCTCTTTTCTACTCTCCCTCTCTTCCACTCTCTCTCTCCCTCTCTTCCACTCTCTCTTCCCCTCTCCCTCTCCTCTTCCTGTCCCTCTCTCTCTTTTTCCTCTCTCCTCTCTCTCTCTCCATTCTTTGTCATCCGCTGTCCCAAGGGAGGATGAGTACCCTGTTTGGTTCCAGTTTATGGTTTTGGCAGGAATGAATGGACTGAGGTGACACCAGAAACAAAAGCACAAACTATATCTATCTGTGTGCCAGGGTGCCTCCCTCTTTTTCTCTCTGTCAGAAACAAAACCCTCCCAGCCTGGAGCAGTCACAAGCGTGGTTGTCTAGCGACCAGTCGGTGTTGACGTTATTGACATTCATGTGGTTTATGGGGGCCGTCAGTGGCTGTTCATGAATGCTGGTCAACAGGGTCAGCACTTTCCCTCCTCTGAATAGTGTGTGTGTGTGTGTGTGTGTGTGTGTGTGTGTGTGTGTGTGTGTGTGTGTGTGGTGGAGGGCAATAATTTCAGAATCCCCCAACCAGAAGAAAGGACAGGGAGATATACATACAGAGTGACAGACAGAAAAAAAGACAGGACGAAAGACAGACAGACAGAAACACGGACACACAAACCATAAGCCAAACATCATAGTAACTACAGCATAGAGTTGATTTAAAGTGAAAATATCCCAGATTAAAGTGAATATCCTGTTATGGATTAAATGTGATTAAAAGATATTTGAACTGGTAGTTAAGTGAGTAAAGTATGGTTATGTGAATAAAGTAGAGTTATGGCCAGGTATGTTTTCATAGTATTATGTTGATCAGACATTATTCAGACCACAAATCATGGTCTGTCAAAAAGTCAGATTTTTCAGTTTTTTGTCCATAGTTACTGCACTTTGTCCAGAACGGCTTGTGCTGCTTAGTGACAATAACTCTTTGTTAACCATTAAACAGCAACAGTACTTGGATGAACCAAATAATGATTTTGATTGCATGGAAGAATAGTGTTTGATTGTCCTGGCATTGTGTTAAAATTGTTTGACACTGATGGACAGAACACATGCAATCAGTCAGAAATTCCTTGTATTATCTCCTTCTACTACATTTACAGTTGAGTAATGCAGATGCTCTTAACCAGAGCGACATAAAGCAATGAGTGCAAAATCTCAGTGCTTTTTTGATCTTGCTGCCCACGGTAATTGAACCCTGAACTTTGGCGTCGTAGTGTCATGTTCCACTGATTGAGCTACAAGAGATCCCCAGACCCTAGTTACCCTGCAGGTTCACTAATTTTGAAGTCAGATAGCCACGTATTGAATGACCAGTACTGAACACATACTGAACTAGCATAGGACTTTCCACCTGACTCAAACACATGTCAAAAACAGCACATAGGTACAAACACACACACAAAGGCAAGCATGGGCACACAGAGCAGAGAAAAATGGAGACTCAAACACACACACCCACATACAGCTAAATGTGCTCCTACCCACAGTGTAGACCATCTGAGCGTGGAGCTTGCAACAGTCTTGCCCCATACTGTCTCTAGAGAACACAGGTTGAACAGGCAGGTGAAAGAGCCCAGTCTCCCAGCTGGATGACCCAGTGCTTCCACACCCTCACTCTCCCAGCAGGGTGACAGACACGGAGCGGCCAGGGCAGAGGGAGGGGACAGAGGGCTACAGCTGTGCCGTGTCAGTTACCAGCCACTTGCCCCAGCAGGGGTTGGTGCCCACAGTCGACCGGGTGCATGTGTCAAGCAGGGCTGGTCTTTTGTGCCAGCAGGGCATGCACGGGGCAATACCAGGATAGGAAAGTACAGGAGAGGACAGAGACCAAGCAGCACAACAGTAACAGTCCTGTTTCAAGCCCCCCAAGTTCTGTTTCAAGCACCCCCCAAGTCCTGTTTTAAACCCGTCAAACCCAAACCTGTTCCCCGTCCCCATACAAGTCCAGTTTCAAGTCCCCTTCACGTTTCAATTGGCCTAGAATTCATTAAGGTCCTCTTTATTCCTTCAGGTTACATCCTTCAGAAAAAGGCTGCTGTTGGTATTTTCTTTTCCACTGTTAACCATTATTCCTCTTTCTTTTAACCTTTTGTCAGTTCCTTTCTGTCAGACCAAACTGCTCACATTGCCCTTCTATACCATCTTTACCGGACACCAAACCAACCCAAAACAGAACAGTGTGTTTGTGTGTGTGTGTGTGTGCGTGTGTGTGTGTGTGTGCATGTGAGTGTGAACTTCCACCGCCCCACCATGCCACAATTCCTAAGCTGCCATGTTTAGAACTAAATGGATCCCTTGTAGGAGTGCCTGTGACATATTGTCCATGTAATTCCGCTGTGGCCCTGTTTGGCTCAACAACTTATTGATTGTATTAGAACAGCTTTGCTCCCCACTGTTCCCTGTGAAACACATCATTTAGGCTTGTGCTCTGAATTAAGTCAAAATGACCTATATATATTGAAATGGCAAATGAAAACAAGGGGCTCATCTTTGTTGTTTTAGTTATATCTGTCACTGTTCAAAATATTTTCACTATGCAGAATAGTTACTGAATCTATTACTATTAAATCAGGAAATCCATCACCAGAGTAAGAGGTTACTGTAGATCTCCCTGTGGTGTCTCACCTGGTACAATCTCAAACAGGTGGCGACCAGCTTCATCCTGATTGGTCGACAGTTCGCTGACCTGACTGCCTTGGAGAAGGATGCATCCCTGAGAGAAGAGTGGAAATAACCAAAGTAATCACATGCATTGTTGATCATTGTTGACAAATCCGCTGTGTCCAACAAGAGGGGGTCTAAAACAATCTAAATATTTTACATCAGTTATGTTAGACAGTGTGTCTGGCAATTAAAATAAGACCAGGACCGAACCAAATACCATGACTTAAAACACACCTTCAAAACAGAAACAAAATTCAGAAAAAACACCAAAGCCAATCCTCTAAAACCACTTAAAATTTAGAAAATGTGATGAATATCCAGCTGAAATATTGCCTTAGCAGTGGCGTTTCTAGAACTTTTTACATGGGGTGGCAGAAGAATGGCAAGTTGAAATTCAAGTGTGGCATATTATTCTATTGTAGGTTGTCTCCTTTTTATTTTATACAAATTCAACTGAACTTGCTATAAAAATAATATTTCTTCTACACTTCGATGTTTATGTGTTCAAAGTTGGGTATGAGTCTAACGAGTGTGCAAAATCTCTATAAGTGTGGGGAGTTCCCTAAGTATTATATACGGAACTTATAAATTGAGGGAAATTATGCTGTATTTTACTTAGACAAATTGTTTATATTATTCTGCCAAGTGCAGAAGCATAAATCAATGCATCCTGTCTTATATTGCTTGAAACACACAAACACTAAATATAGGCTACTGAGGTTATAGAGTAGCAATTTAATATCTAACATTACAACTGTTAATCACATATAACGACGCATTACATTTTGTTGATGTTATATAGATGTCCAGAGATGTCAAATGTATTGATGTCTAACTTTCTCCACAGATGAATTTAACCATCCATAGCAAGCTACATCAACCTTTGCTAGCTATCAGGACAATCATTACATGGCAATGATGAAAAGCTACGTCATCTGCAAATTTGCTAGCAATGAACAACGCCTGCGTTAGTATTATTGTAGACATTTAGTAGACATATTGAAACAACAATCCATGGTTGCTGATAATGCAAAAATACATTTTGTATCGTATGTTAGGTAAACATGAGCAGCAGTACCTCCTTTAATTACTGCTAGGCTAGTCTAGTGCGATCCTGACTGCACAGTTGCTATGAGTATCAATGCGTGCACCGACGTCTGCTGTTTTAACTGGAAGGAGGTGGAGCAATAAAATATGAATATGACAACTGGGAGGGCGAGTGGGATGGAGAGACATTTTTATAGGGTGGCACTTGTCACCCCTTGCCACCCCAGTGGTTTCACCAGTGGCATGCAGAGTTCTGCAAGAGAAGCCACAAATAATTTATGCAGGGCAGAATAAGGCCAATATCCATTATTGAAAAATATCCCAAAACAAGTTATCTAATTTTATAATCACCTAAAAAACATACAGCCCTCAGTCCTACCACTCTAAAGCCCAAAAATACCTAGAAATAAAAATGGACAAAATGTCCCTCCTCTAATTTGTCCTGAGGCTAGGTTCGCAAACCAGTGGAACCCAATTTAGACAATCTGGCCTAAGCAGATTATAATCAAACAAAAATAAAATTATGTAAACTATTGGGAAAACATAACAAGATCTTATAATAAACTTGAATGCTATTTGTCTCTAAATGGAGCAATACACAGTCGCCAACTCTCTGACTACTGTGACTGATGGAAAACAGAGGATGAAACTGACAATGTACATACTTGTGCTAACAACGCTCCCAGGGAGAGGTGGAGACTAAGCATCCTTACCTATGACACTGTGAAAAACACCAAGACCAAAAGGAAGCTTTCTATAACAAAATCATCAGTCACAACAATTAATTAAAAACCACAAAATAATTTGAAAAGAAATCAAAAATGTATTGGGTAAAAAAATCTACAAATACCATTAAACAACCCTTCCAAACAATAAAACATATTTTCATGTTATTATTGCCTGTTTAGCTGTCGGTCTGACAACAATTATTTTATGTAGGTAACCTACATTTCCATGTCAATACAGTCTAAGATGAATAAAACATGAAATGGCTGAGAAAAAGAGACAGAGAATGAGAGAGAAGGCAAGGGGGAGAGAAATAGATAATGGAGAAAGAGAGGAGAAACACTGAAAGGGACGACAAGAAACAAAGAAAACAA
The DNA here is from genome assembly GCA_016801105.1 of Esox niger. NCBI lineage: Eukaryota > Metazoa > Chordata > Actinopteri > Esociformes > Esocidae > Esox > Esox niger. The sequence goes on from JACXGJ010000457.1 coordinate 72,238, forward strand.
AGAGTTAAAGGTAGAATGCCTTGTGTGGTTGTTGGTAAAACAAAACAGCAGTGTTACTTGTCTCTGATTGAAATGGACATAACAGTAGACGTGTTGTGAATGCCAAAAGTTACAGACATACTCAGAATGTACTGACTCCATCATCAGCTTAAGTTTTGGCAGGACACCAACTAAAAGCATAATGAAGGCATGGGAGCGATGACTCAGGCAAACATCACTTTGTCCCTGTATCACTCCCACCTCTTTATTGCACTACCATCCATTCCAGTGCTGGAAGATCTGGGGTTAGATACTCAACACTATAATTTACAACCCGCCCAGTCGGAGGATAGCAAATAACAGTACCGCTTTAGCAGTCAAAAGGCCAGTAACTATAATGTTTGCAAAGCTGTTGTGGATGCACAAGTTATGACATTATCAGTTACATAGCCAGTGTGGAAGGGAAACAAAGCACATACGAGCCAAAATGGGGGAGCAGAAGGAACAGAAAGAGGTAACAGATAGACTGGCCCAAGGACTTGGACAAATGGAAAATCATGTGTGGGTCATTTAAGAATATTGAAGTTAAATAACTCCTGATATATACAATCGCTCAGGGCCCTAGGTGTGTGCACTGGAGTTCAGTCTACCTGAGGTTTAGTTTCTTCCTGGTCCTTGTAGAAGTACAGCGCGTCAGACCGGAGGACAAACCATCGTAACTGCCAATTCCTCATGATGGTCCTCTGCCTCTTCAGCCAGCCAGCCTTCAGCGCCACCTCTTGGCAAAGTGGAGAACTGCAGCGGCCCATTACCATGCTCTTTGAGCGGGCTGTGAAAAGAAACACGTCTCCCATGTAATGTGTAGCCTTTGTGCATGCGCGCGTGTGTGCGCGCACACACAAACACACACAAACACACACACACACACACACACGCAACGATCATCTATCTATCATTTCTCTTCACAGAGGTCCCTATAATGTGAGAGCAGGCTTATCCCAGAGTCTGGGCCACACGCTGATTAAACCATTACTGAAATAAAGGGACGGCTAAACCTCCTAGAGAGGTGATGGTTGTGCAGGCATTTGCTATAGCCTTGCTTTAAGCATACCTGGCACAGCTCATTTGACATGACATTTGGGGGATCACATACTGTAGAAAATATTTAGTTTTTTACTGCAAGGGTCAGCAATTTGCCACAAGCTTGGCTTTTAACACAGTATCTAATAGCAACAACTTTTATTAATACTAATAACAAAGAAAATATTTTTGGGGTCCTAAAGTATAATATATTGTATAGTATGAAAAATTGCACAAGACAGAGATACAAATCAAGTATTGATTTTAAAATAGAGATGAAATGTGTAGCTTTTAATCCCAACCAGCCTTTAACTTTTGTTGGGGCTACGTCATGCCATGTAGTTTGACATTTTATTCATGTTAAAAGTAACTTACTAATATCTGCATTCATGAATCATATGAATTTATGTCATTTAGCAGATTACTATCATTATAAGGATCACATTATTAGTTAGTAAGACCGTCTTGTTGTACGCTGACAATGACGATGATTTAACGTAATGGAATAGGAAATAGACCGAGGGGAAGAGAGAGGGAAGGTGGAAACAGGAATCAATGGTTTTTCTTCTTGCTAATTGCATCTGTTTCTGCTGAGGATAGCAGGAGGATCACAGGCTGTGTCTTTCTCGCCATCTCCCCCCTCTCATCCAATTTCCTTTATTCTTATCTTTACGCCCCTCGCCACCTCTCTCCTGTATTTTGCAGAGTCATGATTGCTGTAGATGACATGCATTAAGTCCAGTTATTAAGATAGCGGCCTGGTGAGTCCGCTGGGAAATTACACTGCGGTGAGTCTATCAATGTCCAGGTTATGGTCAGATGTCACACATATGTTTTCCTCTCTATCATTGGGTAAGTACTACTTTTTACAACAGACATGACAAACATTTTAGTAATTTAACAGACTCTTATGTCCTTGTAAACTTTCTCGCCGGTCTGTCTATCAGTTTGCATTGACTCATAATCTCCTTATACACACACACAGTACTATCCTTCCCATCCCAAACCACGCTGGACTAGCTAGAACTATGCCGTTCCCGTTCTGTAGTGGCCGACAAGGAGGAGACAAGTCATGTTATTCTTGTCTCCTCCAGAATTTTTCATGGTGCCCCTTTAAATGACTACATGGTTTAAGGCAGGTTAAACAACCACTATTCATGACAACATTAAGCAAAAAAAACATCTTTAAATTGCAGCTATCTGGAGCAAGTGCACATTTAGTGAACGAGCGTAAGAGTTAAGTCTTACAAGTGATCAGTGGCCAGACACGGTTTAGCAATTGCCTGCCTTGTGTACGGTCATGTAGTCTTGCATAAAGATGGTCACTCCCGATGGCTCTTTCTCTAGGCCTGGAGCGGTCAGTAATTAGCAGAGGCTGTGTCAGTCCTGTGTGTGAGAAGAGCTTTGATAATCTGTCAGCCGTTGTGAAGTACAGAGGACTCTGATCATTACGGTTGTAGGAAGCTGTGGTTAGTAGGACTTCCTACAAGCCACGTAGCCACACCCAATCACCTGAAATAAACATCACACCACTTCAGATTAGTAGACCATGTCCACCATGATCAGCTCCAGCTTCTACTGAAATAAAAAATATTTGACCCTGAGGTTAATAAGATGGTCAAGCGGGATGATGGTTACTTCTTCAAGGCTCATAAAAGTGTAGAATTATAAGATGTGTATATAGGTACATTCACACTATACATCATAACGCTAAGGTTCTATTAAGAACCATTAAAAAATGAACTATATAGAATCTTCATGTCAGTGTAAAGAAACCATTCTTATGGTTCTATAGAGTAATTCATGAACTCTAAGAACCTTTTAAAGAACCATACAGGTGTTATATCATGGTTAATCATGCTGCATTGCCATAGGTGACTCAGTTGACAAGTTAAGCCAGATGTTCTGGTGTTTCCATATGAGAGAGTTTGGAAACACAGATTTAAGGTCTGATTTAAGGATGTGTGTTTCTGTCAAATAAGCAGTCAGAGGAAGTCACTGACCACATTTCTCAATCTTTGCCTGCTCCATTAAGGAGGTTTGATTTAGTTTCGCAAGCCAATGCTATCTACTGTTTAATCCATGTGAAGGACAGTACAAGAACAGAAGCTAGCTGCCAGTATCTAGATGCATCCCTTTAATTTACGTTGATGTTCAAACAAAAAGAACAGTGCTCAAACCACACCTATTCTAGTGAGTGGCCCCTACATTTTAATTATCACAGAAGAAGCAAAGAACCCCTTCCTGAACTGCAAAGAACCATTGAAGGTCTCAAAAGGTTATTCCCTTTTCATTACACTTCTACATAGAATAACCGCCCTTACCCTGAAGAACAGTTAAAAAACACATGTCTATAAGAGGAGGAATGCCTTGCATGAATAGATAGCAACCAATGAGAATAACAAATACTGATTCCATAGACTTAACAGAGACAAGTCGAGACTGAAAAAGAAAGATCAGCTAAAGTTGGATACTGTCTTCATCGCATTCAAAGAAATATCTCCCAAATAACCATTCAAAAAAACTATGACTAGAGCTGCCTCCATTAAGGAGACACGGCTACTATCACTGTCACGGAGACAGTAAGACAGCAGGACTGTCACACTACAGAGAAGGGAAGAGAAGAGAAGAGGAGGGGAGGAAGATGGAGATGGAGGTCAGGTTGTTCTTACCCCGGCGTGCCTGTCTGTTCTTAGGGCTGAGCATGGTTGTCATTGCAGAGCTC
>JACXGJ010000457.1:76121-125040 GCA_016801105.1 Esox niger
AAGCAAGACCAGATGAGAGGTGAAGAGACAGTTGGGAAATTCAGACCAGTTCTATTAAAACTGCAAATGCATTATTCAGATAGACACACAGCTACACAAGTCCTGTACGAGTTGTTAAGCAGACACGTACAACTGTCCAGCTCTTTAATGTTTTTGTTGGTACACCATTGACTGGCCAGACAACGTATCGTTTCAGGTACCGCTCATTCTGCAGAATTGAGACACTATGTTGTTAGAATATAGACCTGGTCGTTACCTGAATCTGGACTCTGTGTGTCCATGGATAGAACCCAGGAGAAGTTTGTCACAGATACTGATCTATCTCCCTCCAGTCTAAGCACATTCAGAGTAAACAGAAAGAGACAAATAGATTGAGAAAGAAAAAGAGAAAGAGAAACACATTGACGGAGAGAAAAAGAGAGTATCTCACACTATGACATTTCCCTCCATTTACGGACAATTGAGAAAAGATGGAACTTCTACAGGCTGAATTCTCAGCCGGTCAGTAATATACAGAAATTGATTTTATACCCAGATAGTTACCAACAGCAGCAGGACAACAGAGCAGTCATACTCTGGAGCTAGAGAAGGCTGTGCTAAGTCAGCAGCTGATGTAAACATGCAATGTTGTTGCTAAGGATACCAAGAGTGTTACCTGTCATCCTAGAAAGTGACCACATTTCAGTCTTCAACAAAGACAGGAGACACACACACACAGCTCGGAGACAGTAGTTCGATGTGGAGACCTGCGGGTAGAGAGAATCAAGTGCTGTGTGACCATGCTTCCTCTCTTTATCTCTCCTCTTTCTCTGTCAGGAAGTGAGTTGTCAGTATGGAGAAGTGAATGTGCTGGGGTAAAACCAAAATTGGTTTTAATAGTCAACCAAAACAGTTATAGTGTATTTCATCAGTATTTTCAGAAAATCGTCTATACCAGGGTTGGCCAATACCATTACGTTTGGTACTTACTCTGTGTGCAGAATTTATTTTCAATCCTGTTCTTGTAGTCAGTTGTGCAGGGCCAGAGTAAAGCTGGAGGATCAGAAGAGGTCTCACATTCCTTAGTAAAGCCTGTTCTGTTAAAATGTCTGGATCAGGTTTTAAATAATTTACTTGAGTTTCTTTTGAGAAGAGGGCCTGTTTAATTTCAAACATATACCGCTTTTTTTCTCTCAAATCACTGTGTACAAAACATTTGATACTGGTTAGACTTAACATGAGACATGTTTCATTGAATGTAGACTAGCTTTGTATTCCAAGATTAATCAGATCATGACACAACCAATTCCCTAATTCACCTCTGATGCTGGAAACCTCAAGCAGACCAGCTAAACAATAAAATAGAGATAATTAACATGATATGATTTAATTGGCTAATGGACAAGGAAAAGCTGGAATGTAATACCAGGAACAGAGAAGCTGCAGTGTGTCACGCTAATGGCTACTGCTAGAATCTATAATACGGATATAGGTATTGTGTGTGTATGTGAGAGATGAATAGAGAGGGTGAGAAAGCAAGAGAGAGAGAGTGAGACAGCCAATGAAAGAGAAATGTCCTGTCGGAGCCAGCAGGATTAATGTTAGGAGGAGTTAGAGGTCTTCTGTCCTCCCCAACCTGCAGATGGCTTTCCACCATCTTAAACACTCGGTATACAGCAGGACATGCAGAGGACGTTCAAAAATATTACATGAGACGTAAATGGTCAAATGGCTCAGCTACATACATTAACCGACCACACCAGACTCTGATGGCTACTGAATCATGCTCCTTTGTAATCAAGTAATATGCCCCTCTTGGGATATTGAGGAAATCCAGGTCATTAATTGCCATTGACTACAGAGGCTCAGATGCGCTTTCAAGGAGTAGGCCAGAAAGATAACCAAATGCTTTTTACCAGTGCTTAAGGGCATACAGGCTCACGGGTTGTTTTGTGGATATGCTGCACATACATTTTAAGCCAAAATGTTACCAGTACCTAAAGTAATTCAGCTCCCCACCAGCACTGAAATCACCACCAGCATGAATTGAAGAATCATAATTTCATCATATTAGATTTTTATTTTAAACAACAATGACACCAAGGTTAAAAAAGGTACTGCGGAAAGTACTCAAAAATACATAATGTAATGATTTAATTGACCACTTATCTCCAGTGAAACAGTTTCAGTGCATTTAAAATATAAAACAGAACCGAATCCTCGGAGAGCAGACTCCACAGAATACACTGTGGTAAAATTCTTCACAGGAGGGAGCAAAATAATCACTCATTCATAAACTAGTTCCTTGTAGAAGTACTGTCAGCTTAAAATAGCTTGGAGCATCACACAAAACCCAAAGAAAACTATGGCTCAACATGCATATGTCCAAAAATCTTCCTATAACAGATAGTGTTTAACAGTAAGTCAATGCAAGTAGTGGGGCAAGTTGAGTTGTTGTCTTTGCAAGACTTGAGCATTCAGTCTACCGGATTTAATATATTAAACATATAGTTCCTCAATACCTACAGTATTTTCAAGTTTACAACAGATACAATGTTGACGATCCCCTCCAAAAGACAAGCAAAGGTTTCCTCAAATACTGACATCCCTAAGAATCCATTATGGCCTTCAAACTACTTGTTGTTAATAGCTGCGTGACCTTCCCAAGGAAATGCCTAGGCTTCAGCTTGGCCGCCCAACTGTCTTACTGATGCTGCCACTGGTTTCAAGGACAGAAGAGGGATCAAACCCACATTGTTCTTTATTAGGCCACAGGTTTTAGAGTCTATGCCGTTTAAATGTCTATGGAGCTCTTGTCGTCGGCATGTCCGTTATCCAACCGTCTCCTCCCCTCTAACAAGAAGGTAAGAAATGTTTTCCAGCGGTGTCCTAGCGACCGTTGCCGCATCACGCAGGAGGGTTTGAAGTATGTCGTCGTACCCATAGCGATGGCGTCAAACTGTTCAATCAGCAGCCCCACCTCCCAGAGAAATGTCAGAACGTTCATTATAGTCAAAGCGACCGCCCAGAACTGAGCCGCCACGGCCCTGATCAACGATTGGTCATCCAGGGACATCACCACCACGTACACGTGGTAAGATGCCGTGGCGATGAAGAGGAGGTGCGCTGTGGCCATGGAGAGGATAAAGATGATGAAAAGGCGGTGGTTTCCCCTTCCGACACAGCGATTCAGGAACAGGCAGTGGTGATCGTAATCCCTCACACAAATATCACACAGTTTACAGTGTTTTGTATGTTCTGGCTGAAATAACTGGAGAGGAAGACAAAAAAGAGAAGAAAGAGTGAGAGAGAGTAGCAGTGAGAATACATATAAAAACATAGAATTTGACATACGCACAGCAAGCATATTACACCTATGTGAACTGTAAACCTTCCAGTTAATAAAAATATATTATTATTATTATTATTATTAAAATAATAAATGCAAGCAGCTGCAATATGGTTCTAGTTCACAAAACTTGGGGAGGGAGATTTCTTCAGCCAACACACATTCCTAAGTCGCCACACTCTCAACAAAGTTGAGTAATAATAAACCACATTTTCTTTTTCGGTATATTGGAGCCACATTTTTACTGACAAAAATTAGACAGAAACTCTTCTGTGCATCTTAAATATAGCCAAGACTATTGTCCAAAAGGAGGAACTGATAAACACATTTTTAGTCTTCACCCTTATTATAACAGGTAAGACAAATTCTCATTAACAGTAATAAACTGGGAGCCATAAGGTTAACTACCTTGCTCAGGGACAATGATGGATTTCTTATCCTGTCGATTGAGGGATGCAATCTAGCAACCGTTAATTTACTGGTTATGCTCTAACCACTGTTCTGTCTTAAAAATGCTCTTTATGCAGAGGATTTGGACCCAATGATTTTTGAACCACTAATAATGAAGATGAATTAGTTGATTGATTGATTTGTGGATTGAATACAGTAGTTCTCCTCACCTCACAGTAGATGCAGAACCTCAGAGGATTTTGGTTATTCTCTAGCAGGTCTGATATGTTAGAGAAGCGAGGATCTGCATCTCCTGGTCTCAGCTCCCCAGGATCCTGGGTTAAAACCCTCCAGAATAGTATAAGAACCACAGAGAACTGAACCAGCGACACATGACCCAGAACACCATCCCCCCACAAGCGTCACAGCTGGTTAAGACATAACCAACAATATAGTATATGTTCCAAATATAACATTGACAAAGAATTGTTAGAGAACTTCTGTATATCAGCCACTGGACATACGGTCGGAGCAGATGGTCGGAGGTTGGAACATACTTTTATCTGCAAAGTGATCACAACTTAGCCCAAAAAGAGATTGTATTTCAACACGGTGATTACAGTACATTAAAACACAATCACAGAAATACCCTTAATTATTCTCTAAATGGAAAGGGAAATATATTCTGAATTCATGTAGGTTTTAAACTAATAAAAATGCATTTAAAAATAACAAAAACTGCGGAAAATATTGTCAAGAGCCACAAAAACAATCACATGTTACAGGATGGTTTCGACTTAGCTACTGATTAACAAAACTACAACATCCAGTAACTTTCACTAGCAAGGTTCAACCCACTTGTCCTGATAGGATCTTCAAAGCTTTTTAAAACAATACACAGAAATGTATTGTAGAAAGATTTGGCTGCACACAATGTAAGGCAGGACACATTCCCTTTAACATGAGACCACAGTAACATACATTACCAAACCACATTGGAAGGATATTAGGTGGCAGGATTCGGCAGTAGAAGCAGACCAGAGAGTGAAACAGCCCAGCTATTAGAGTCCCCAGGTAGACAGGGTTTGGTAACCTGCAACCAGACAGGCAACAGAACTAAAAACAATATAATACGCTGATTAAGCCAGAAGGCACAAGTGTGTTTGGTAAAATGGCTACGGGCTGTCATTATGCACAACCGACACGGAGTGCCTGGATACAGTCCTTATCTGTGGAATATTGGCTATATTACACAACCCCCTCCAGGGGCCTAATCGGTTTAGACTGGTTTTCAAGGCAATTACAACAACAGTAACAGATTTTTTGTCATACCTGTGCTTTGGCTGTCAGCCAATCAACAATAAGTGTTTGAACTGATTGGTTTATAATGTACTGTGTCGGGTCACGCACACACACACACACGCACACACGCACACACACGCACACACACACACACACACACACACACACAGAAATACACACACACACACACACACACACAGATGTACCTCTGGTAAGTGGTCATGCGGTGAAACTGGGAGAAGATACTTCTAGCCAGCCAGGGGAAAAGCACAACACAGGTTATCCCCCCGTATCCCCCCAGAAGAGTAGCGATAATCAGTATTGCTCCTCCAATCAGCAATGGGAAGAACAGCGTCCAGCAGTAGAGAACTGGAAACACGCAAACACTTATGAATCCAGGGTTCAATGTCACATGATGTTCATAGCAGTCAAACGTAATCTGGCCTCACCAGAGCTAATAGGCCCACTTACGTTGGGACTCCTCGGGTTTGCTAAAGGGAGGTTCCCTCATGTAGCGGATCAGTAGTTTGCTTAGCTGCTGGTGTCTGTAAAAATATAACCCAGAGATTTTGAAAACTGCAAAAGGGATATTTGATATAATAGTCTGGGGACGAGGGGTGACATATTCCTGGGCTTCATCAGACCACACAACAGAAACATTTCAAATGTTTTTCCTAATGGAAAGGAAAGGTTTTGATCCATTTTCTTCAGATTTGTGACAAGTGAACAGGAAGCCGTTGATCTTTAGAGGATATGTGACCCACCTGAACGTCTTCCCCTGTCTGCAAAGGTCCAAAGGTGTGTGTCCGCTGTAGGTCTTCAAATGCAGAATCCTGAAGCCTGATCTCTGGAGCAGAGTCCAACATACCTCTACACAGCCGCGTTCTGCTGCCACATGAACTGCTGTCAACCCGTCTTCATCCACAGTCTCTACCATACACCTCTGACCCCACAAACATATACACACACACAATACACTTATAACAGGGTGGCATCCATTGTAACAAATATGAAGTATTCTGCTGCCAACTGCTATATCGTGTTCCAGGATTGTAAGCCAATAGTCTTACTCAGAGATTCAGCACCATTCTAGTGGACAGCGAAGTCCACTAAGGATTTCAGCGATCTCACGAGAAGTAAGTCCACCCTGTGAATGGTCCAAATACCTAAGCTTTCTAAAGGTATGCAGATATTCATCTCCATTCTGTGATTTGATATGACTTGTATGAGAAATTAGGGCACTTAATTAGACAAGAGCTATAAGAGGGAAGAACCCTGGAGGGGTTCATTTATATGTTGTGGACACTATCTTACATTGGTAATGACATTTTTTTTTGAAAGGTTGTTCATGTAGAAAAAGTGTGATTTATTAAACATCTGGTAGGAAATTACTGACAAATAGCAATTGTTCTCAACATCGGGTAATTTGCATTTTGAAATGCCCCAAAAAATAACCTTAAGCATATTCTAATTTATTTAAAAATATCTCAAAATTGTATTGAACTTAAACACAGTTTGTTCTTAATATCTGAAAATGGGCAATCCCTGACTTTTAAAGGTAAACTACTGAAATCCGAAGTTTCTGTTTCCTCACTCAATATTTTCTGTTTAAACATTTTTGGAAAGGAAAGAAAAAGTTGCTGCGGTGTCTTAACTTTTTCCAGGGCTGTTTATTAATATTATTGTGCGATGGCTGAAAAGTAACAAGTGGATAAATATTTCTGAGAGACAAAATTGGAACATTTGAAAAGGGGGAATCAAACCAGGGTCGAAACATTGAAGGGCCAGGATAATCCCACTAGACCGCAGGCATTTCTGGTAGGCCGGCCACCCACGTACAGTCTCCAAATCCCACTTTTATTCCAACCATAAACATTTTCCTGAAATAACGTGGACAACAGAATGTTTATTAACGGAACTAAAGTGTACTTTTGTACAAAGATCTCTGTAGATGGGGTTCCGTACAATGAGAGTTGAATAGCTAACCACTACACTATGTGAATTACAAGGAAATCGAAAGCATTATCTGAATCTCAAATCATATACTACAAGTACATACTTTGTGGATGATGGTGAGGTATCTACTGTTTTGTATATAGTAAGCTGTTGTGCCAGTATTGGGACTGATAGGGACATACTAACTCGTCAGAATATTGCGTCTAGACAATAGATTATTTTGTCATGCATTAACATCACGCCAAGTATGAATATTTAGCTAGACACCATTAACACTGGGGAATTATTTTTGGTGAGTTAGATCGGAATCCAAAAATGACCCGTATCTTTTCGATAACATACATTTTTTAAGCTACAGGATACCCTCGCTTTGTCTCATGAATCATGTCTGTTTGGGCAATTACAAAGAGAACTAACAGAGGATGCCACGATCTGAAAGGAGATAAGTATGTGAATACAAAATAAGTTGAACAGTCACAAGCTTAGGAATGAAAGAAAGCGTATTTAAGGTCTGCTAACCCCTTGTATACAGCCTTCTACGGACAAACAATGGGGGTCATTTTTTTATTCAGCCATATGTTAGTCAAAAACAAGTGCCAGATCTAACTCAGTGATAATTGTGTTCCTCAGTGCAATACAATTTTGCCTATTCAGAGGGTAAGCAGTGAAAATAAATCTTGATGTGCTAGAAGAAAACTGACTGTATTTTTTAAATCAGCATGCCAAATGTTGTCTAAATCAACAATTATGTTCATAATTGTCTCCTGGTGTAATTGCTGTGTTAAACTAACGTTTCTTATTAAGTTGACTTCCACCACAAATAGCATATATGAACTGTATTGCTTTAATGAGCTAGTAACAGTTTTATCGGCCTATTGGTATCTACTTACTACTTGGAATAGTCATAAGGATTGACTTATTGCTATCAAGACTGAAGATGAACTTTACACTGACAAAGCTATTTCATTTCATGGCACAACGTTAATTTTTCGTTTGTGAATGACATTGATACAATAATAATCAATATAGGTGAAGATTACTGACTATTTCATCAAGTGAAATGAGAGAATTGTGGATACCCCACCTCTTTTACTGATCTATAGGCTATTACCCCAAAAAGCATGCACGGATGCGTACTTTGAAGATCCACCAGAAATGTTCGCAATATAACACTGTAAACAGCTTTATTTTAGGCTTCCTATAATGTAACTACTGAAGGCTGTTACCAGCGAAGTGTTTGTCTATCCTGAACACATCCTAATGTGAAACATATTATGTCTGCAGCGAGACTCAAACACTTGCGTGGAAGGCTACATCTCTACCCACTAAGCAATTCAACAAGGATAGTCAGCCAGTCAGTCAGTAAGAGAAATTCGCTCTACTTGGTCGGCACCGCTTATGCGAATAAAAAACATGATATAAGACTTAAGATTTAAAACCATTTCATGAGTAAGAAACCATTTATTCAAGTGTTGAAATCATCTTGGAGATTTGATTATATTTCCAAAATATTTAAATCTCATGTACAAAAGACTGTCATTAGTGTATTAATAGAAAGAATATTATTGCAAACTAGTGGCAATTCATATATGAATACAGAGAAAATAAGTGGGTCCAATACTGAGCCATGAGGTGCTTCTCTACTGAATCCCAGTACGTGGAGTTTTTGTCCATCTATAAAAACGCATAAACAGAACCAGCTCTCAAAATCAGCGCCGGCACCTATTTCAAACTCTGCTGCAATGAAACATTTAGAATTTTCAGAGTCAAATAGCTATAGTTCTCTTTGAGAGTGCTTACAGTAAGTCAAAACCACCCTACGAGAATGATAAGCCAGCGTTGTCATGAGACTCACTTTCCTTGCAAGTAGGTGTGGACCTTCTTACCTTGTTGCGGAGCAGGAAGCGGACCACCTCGGTGTTGCCAGTGTCAGCAGCCAGATGTAGAGGCGTAACATTGTACATGTCTCCATCGCACCAACGGAACATACCAGTCTCCCACAGATACTGCATCGCCAAACTGTGCCACAAAACACACAGAAGTAGTTTTCTTAACGCACTGTAATGTGTGTGTGTGTGTGTGTCGTTCTTAATTCTGAGTGGCTTCCTGAGTTTAATGTGTGTGTGCTCACATGCTGCCTCCAGAAACTGCATGGTGTAGGGATGTCTTTCCCTGATGGTCAACGATGCGTAGGTCCGCTCCATGTTGCAACATCTGGTGCATCACGTATACATTACCGTGCCTGGAGAGACATGGACATTACCATGATCTTCATGCATCACCTATACATTATCTTTTGACCATAATCTGGTGCATATTATGTACATACTGTATTAAATGTTTCAGTAACTAAGAGAGAGCGGGCAGAACTTTCTTTAACACTCAGGAACCTCTCACTGGGTCAAAATACATTGTGCACTGTAACACTGTTTAAAACTCAGAAAGATTCCAGGCAGGATATTTTTATATCGTTAGAACTTCTGTTTTATATACATTCTGTGTGTAATGTTAGCACATCAGGAGAATTATCTGTGAAACTTCCTAATTTGGTTCTCTGTGAAACTCCCCAGCATATTTTAACAATATGACATTTGCAAAGCTAGCTAATGGTTTTGAATGGCTCCTTTATGAACAGTAGAGCTATCAGAACAATCCTGCCTAGTAGCACTCAGTTGGAATGCCACTCAACATACATTACCCATTCTGGGGAGGCACAGACCTTCCCATCAATAAAATCACTGAGATTACAAGTACTGCTTTATTCATCCTTTTCTGTTTACCGCAGCTTGGGCCCTGAAGCATTCAAAACCACTGGATTGATGTAAGCATTGGCCTAAAGGAGGTTTACACAATTCTTCCACCAGTCCATTGCTTTCACATCTGTGAGGGGGAGTGTACAGTTGCAAACAAGGAGAAGAGAAAAATGCACAGGACTTTCTAAATGCTGCTGGGGCCAAACTACCAGTTCCTATATCATATATACGGATTGTAGGACCCATTCAGCATGTTCAAATCTGCAGACACTGACCTCAAAATCAACAGACAGTTTAACTGACCTGCAGGCAAAGTGGAAGGCCGTCATTCCAGCATCACAGGTCAAGTTAGGGTCAGCTCCGTTGCTCAGCATCAGGTTAACCAAGGAACGGTTACCATGGAGGGCCGCAAAGTGGAGAGGGGTGAAACCACCCCAGCCTACCAACAGACCCACAAAAGTTATAATCAACATGGCAAGACTGAGTTTGGCTGTTGAAAGGAGACAATTCCAAATCACCCATTGAAATAAATGTAATTGTTTAAAGAAGACTTAGAGGCTATCATCATACTGACATGGTCACTCGCAACCTAAAAACATAAATTACCATACACAGATAGAAATAGGTTCTAACGAAAACCTTAAATGTTTCTTCAGCTGTCTCCATAGCAGAAACCTTTGAAAAAAACCTGTTTGATATGGTTACAGCCCTTCCCACAGAATATTCTACATGGCCCATTTGGAACCAAAAACATGTATTTTGGAAACCATAAAGGGTTCTCCTATAGGGAAATATGAAAAACCCTTTTGAGACAATTTTTCTAAGACTGTAGGCAAAATACAGTTGTCCTCCAAAGTTTGAATACCCTTAGAAAATTGGTAATATACAGTTAAGCCCAAATGTATTCATATCCATGCCACATTTTGAGCTATAGTGAATTTGTATTTGACCAAAAGGTTTCTTCTGTCTGGAAAGGAAAATTGTGACAAAACACGGTAAGACATTGTGCTGGAGACACAAATGCATAACGTAACTATGTCTGTTTTTAGCCATGACTTGCAGTTGAATAGTAACTGACTAGAGAACTAATGCTGTTCAGCTGTTCTCAATTTATAGGTGATTAGAATGCTCTGTCATGGTGAAATGTTTTTTTTTTTTTTTTAAACAAAATAGTTAAATTATTCATTTGTATCCTCAGCACAATGTCTTATCGTGTTTTGTCACTTGTTTATGTCATTTCCAGACAGAAAAAAACTAATTGTCAAATACAAATTCACTATTGCTATGGTATGGGCAGGTTTGGCATGGGAATGAATAATTTTGGCCTTAAATGTATATACCATTTGTAAAGAAAACATGAGTGCGCAGGCAAAACACATGTATTTTATTTCTCATGGGATTCACATTCAACTGTAGGTCAATAAAAAGGGCACAACCATAAAACAAAACATGGCAACCAAGATTTTTTTTATTGACCTGCATATCCTTAGTTCTTAATTATTTGTATTGCCCCCTTTAGCATCAATGACAGCGTGCAGCCTTTTGCAATAGTTGTCTATGAGGCCCTAAATTCCTGCAAATGGTTTAGCTGTCCATTCGTCTTGGCAAAATATCTCCAGGTCTTGCAAAATCTTTGGTTGTCTTGCATGAACCGCAACTTTTTCTGCTGAAACCACTGGAGGTTCAACTTGGCCTTGTGCTTAGGGTCATTGTCGTGCTGGAAAGTCCGAGAGCATCCCATGCGCAGCTTGCGTGCACAAGAATGCAAATTGTCTGTCAGTATTTTCTGATAACATTCTGCATTCATCTTGCCATCAATTTTCACAAGATTACCAGTGCCTTTAGAGTGCACCCCCCCAAAACATCAGCGAGCCACCACCATGCTTCTCAGTGGGGAGGGTATTCTGTTCATATAGTTCTTGTTGACCCCTCTCCAAACATAGCGCTTATGGTTGTGACCATAAAGCTCTATTTTGGCCTTGTCACTCCAAATTACAGCGTACCAAAAGCTGTGAGGTGTGTCAAGCTATTGTCAGGCATTTTTTGTGGCATTGGTGCAATAAAGGCTTCTTTCTGGCAACTTGACCATGCAGCGCATTTTTGTTCAAGTATCGTCGTATTGTTGCTCCTTGAAACAACCACAGCTTCTTTTTCCAGAGCAGTACATATTTCTCTAAGGTTACCTGTGGGCTTTTCTTTGTATCCCGTACAATTCTTCTGGCAGTTTTGCCTAAAATCTTTCTTGTTCTACCTGACCTTGGTTTGGTATCAAGAGATCCCCAAATTTTCCACTTCTTAATAAGTGATTGAACAGTACTGACTGGCATTTGAATGGCTTTGGATATCTTTTTATATCCTTTTCCATCTTTAAAAAACTCCATTATCTTGTTATGCAGGTCTTTTGACAGTTATTTTCTGCTCCCCATGGCTCAGTATCTAGCCTGCTCAGTGCATCCATGTGAGAGCTAATAAACATTGACCATTTACACACAGACAGTAATGGCAATCTGGTTTGGAAATTCACATTTAATTGCCATTTTCACTTGTGTGTGACACCTTGTGTGTCTGTAACAAGGCCAAACATTCAATGGTATGCTTTTGATCACGGCCATTTAGGTGATTACTGTTATCATTATGAAAGGAGACAACAATGTGATAATAAATGGCTTCATATGATCACTATCCTTAGATAAGATAGTTTTTTGCATGATCAGTCATATTTACAAAATCAATGCAAATATTTTTCAATTTCTGCCAGGGTAAGCAAACTTATAAGCACAATTGTATTTAAATCATGTGCATCTTAGATGTTGTGACTACATGCAGTGTGGTCACAGGAAATGTCAATGTCTGAAAGACTAAATAGCCACCTCAAATCACTGAAGCTGAATGAGTTTGTATCTCTTCATCAGTGAACCAATAACAATAGCAGGCTTCAGCTGCAGTCAGCTATCAGCCACCCTTTAAGGACAGTTGGTGCAAAATATTCTGGAACTGGAAAAAGACTCAGAAACTAGGCATTTTGCATGATTAAACTAACATGGCCAGTGATACGATAATAAAATTGGTTATAATACAATATCATAATATGCTGCTGGCTACGGACATTTATAAACTGGTTGGTTCTAATCTTGAAAGCTGATTTGCTATTAGCTGTGGTATATGAAACCGTATACCTCTGGTATTACATCACATTTGCTCTAATTGTGTAGATAACCAGCTGATAAGAGCAATACGGTATCTCGGTGTATTTCTTGTGTTATTCCGCGACGCGAGGTAAATGACAGCTCTTGGACGTGGTATATTAGCCATATACCACAGCCCATCGCGCCAAATTGCGTAAATTGATTGGATGTAGCATTGCAATATCTGTGTGGAATGCTCTGACGACAGACACGTCAGTCTGACATGCTTATAATTCAACATGTATTCAAAAAGAGAAAATCAAATTCCCAGGAATAACGGTAGGCTCGTTAAGCCACACTACCGGAAGTGTCATTATAGCGTTGTATCTTGTAGGCTATAAGCATGACATTCTCCAAATGTGTATACCTTATGTTACGCACCTATAGTTGCATGCATACTCTGAAATGCATAGCCAGGCCTTACCTTTTTCTTTGAGTACCGATCGATCATGCTGAATGATATGTGCACATTGATCAATGTTCCCTCGCTGGATATAGTCAAATATGTCCCCGTCGACACTAGTCATGGGATGCATGATAAGATAAAAAAAATACCACCTCTGTCGGGTGACTATTACACTGTCAATAAATGCATTCTGTCAACACACAAGTGATTTACAAGGGATCGTAGACTTAAGAGTATTTTTATTGTGATAAAATGAATGCGCCGCAGTAGGCAGGACAAACCCACAAACCCCGCCTGAGCCACCTGATTGGATAGAGAAACACATGTGACCTGGAGTCCGTCATCTCGACATGTGATCCCAGAAATAAACCAAATGATTAGGACCGGTCTTGAATTCGCTCCAACATGGTTTCAGTTCATTAAAAGTGGTATTTAAAATTAAAAACAATTTGGTGGTTATTTGTGGATTCTTATGTTATCAGTCGAATAAAAGCCAAGTTGAGTAACTGTGGCCATTCCAGGCATGAGACTTTTTCAAGCCTCACGTGCAGATCAGTGTATGAATCGTGTCAACATTCCAAACCTATCGACATGGGAGATTCCCGAAAAAGAAGACAGGACTAGGTTGTCATATTAAGGATAAAGTCGGAGAAAATACAGTAGGTTTGCAATGTTTAATATAAACACTTGCTAAGTGTATTAACAGTTGACCTGGAACTGTTCATGAACGGCAGATAAATTCCACTCGGTCCTTCATTTGGGTGTGAATGTGTGTGTGAAAGCTGATGGACCGAAAATAATCAAGCGTGTAGGGGCTACACACATCCGTGCCCCTACCAGCAAATGTGCAAGAATGTAGCCTACATAAACGATGTGAAATCCCAATAGGATCCAAGTTATTTTGACGTGACATGTAAAAGATAAAATACCTCCAGTAAATGTTAGTTGTTACTGAGATAACTTTAATGTAACATAACAGTAGGCAGTTATTAATTTTCATTTCATAAAAGAAGACATTTGAGGTATTTTTTTTGTATCTTCTTACTAAATTAGATCTTGCCATTAAATGCATGGGAAATTCCTTCATTTGTCTGGGACCTCTAACATTTACCTGGATAGGACTTCTAATTACACTGACTGGGTACGTTAATCAACTGAGATTCATTGGTAATGTATGATAGTAGTATTGGCAAAAGCAGAGTGATGGGGCTGTATCATTCATTTCGGACAACATGTTTATTTTTGCCACTCTGTAATACTGTATCCTTTAATTAAATTCAAAATTCTACATAAGTGTGTTTTGTACTGACCGTAGTCCTGGGTTTTAATTCTAATCAGTACTTGTTCACTTGTCAGTTACAGACCACAAGATGGTGCAGTCTGATAAGACTAGTGGCATTCTTCATATACCGAGCTGATAATGCCAAAGGATTCCCAATATGTGAGGGAAGTGTGTCACTAATCGTTTATACAGTCATTACCCTTGATGTAAGGAGCAGTCATTGGATTTTAAAATGTCATAGTCCCAGACGTGTATGTTAAACTGCCTGTACTTGATTAGTAAACATGTATTTTACTTTTATTTGACAGGTTTTCACATTGAGTTAAAAGTTATTTTCCAAGAAAGACCTGTCGAAGGTCTATTTTAATATGGACATTATTTCATCAGCCTGAGCTTTCTGGGATCTAGGGAAGTGCTAATCACAAAGCAAATGGTTTGTTGATGTTTGGAAACACATTTGCACTGCTTCCAATTGTCATTGTCAACATGAGTAACACGATGGGTCTATTAAAAGCCCAACCTCTTTCAATTGCAGTCAGAGCGAGAAGAGAGGTGGGAGGGGCCATAGTTACCAGAATAACATCGCTCTTCACTTCTGCTTTCGGCTCCTCGAATGTGAGCCACATGACTTAGCCCTGTTGTAAGAGGGAGCTGCTAGTTGATCAAAGTTCAAATCACACTTCTCTCTGCAGATTACTCAGGGGGCTAGTATAGTGTAAAGGCGGATACACATTTGTGAGAGGTTTGACGATACAGACTCACTAACTAGTGCAATTAGGGCTATGTAGTATGTCCCGACTTGTCAAAGCCTGCACGCACTGACATGGGAAGAGAGAAAGGGAAAGAGGGTGACCCATTGTTTGGATTCCACATTTCCAGTCTCCCTGACTGCCTCTGCACTCACAGATGAGTCTCACAAAACACAAGGTAGGTGCAGCTACAGTACGTATATCAGGCTCTCCCCCAATTCTGAAATTTGACTTGTTTGGCTGTCAGGGTCCTGGGCTGATGTTGCATTTGGGAAAGGTTGTATCATCGAGAGATTTGTGTTTGGATGAATAGGGTAATATTCCTGTTAACCCGTGTTTTTTCTCAACTGAATAAAGCTCCACTGTTAACACAAACCAGTTATGTCATGTTATGAGGAATGAGATAGGAACATAAAGAGAGGACTAGAGAAAATAAACTGCACTGGGTCCCTCACATGGTTTTTCAGATTAACCTCATAATGAGTGAAACTGCCAGTGACAGTCTCAGAGGTTGGAATGTCTAACAGGACTTTCTCAACACGTTTTTCTGTTCTGCCGTGTTAACTGGATGCAGTTATTTATTACTTTGTTAAGTGCACTGTCAACTTAGTTCCTAAACACTGCTCACAAGGTTTATCTTACACACACACAAACAACACATTGCAACCTGGTGAATTGCAAAGGCAGTAATATTTTCCTTCCCTGCAGCAGCACAAGCCCAGGGTTTCATCACAAGACAACAATTACATTCTTATGTGATTGTAAACTGCTGACAGGAAGTGGCAGTGTGTGTCAATCCAGGTTTTACAAACATTTTCAGGAATGAAAATACCCAAAAGGATCGTTAAACACGTAAAGAACCAGGGATAGCTATGGGGTTACAGAAAATAGGATTTTTAACTGGGTGTTATTACTGGCATCCTGACGAGGAATAAGTATGAAGTACAATATGTGTTTTCCACGTGCCCCTGCCTGTGTGAGACTACGTGGGTTGTAAATAGATTAGTCAGTGATGTCACAAATCGCAACATTTTTCTGAAATTAAAGCACCAGTAATCCAAACTCTGAATGATTAAAACAGGAAGCTGATACCCAGAAATAAGTCTTTGTTGAATTTGATTCTAACCCTTAACCCTTTCCATACAGTGTCCACACAATCAGTTTTCCGGACCTTTACTTTCTGGCACTAGAGATCCAGAAGCTTCTGCACATGTGCAGATTGCATTCGGAACATTGAAATGAATTTGCACAATGTTCTCTTGATCGACTTACACTTGTGAATGAATACATTTTCATTATGCTACATCCTAAGATAAAACAGACACAAAATGCAGTAACCAACCTCCTACATTAACATACAAAACACTGGGTATACAGTAGGTCTTTATTTCTGAGAATAATATGTGGCAGATGTGCTGGCACCATCATCTCTAAAAGTAGTGATTGAACCAACAACTTTTGTAGGGAAGGGGACTGGGGAGGTAAATTCTTACTTTTGAAAAAAGGGGGGAAGAATATGATTTGCCCAATTGAGATAGCTGGGCTTATGCCCCCAATTTTGAAGTCACAAGTGTAAAACTTAAGATTTTGTGTTAGAGTTAAAATAATGGTTAAGGAAGAGGTTAAGACTAGGGTTTAGAGTGGGGAGAACATTTACTCTGGTCAAATGTCCTCTCAGACTTCAAGCATTCAGCCATTTAAAATGCAATTTTTGTTCCGACCATTAAGTCAACCGATCACATACTTTTTCCAGTTTTAGTATTCATCTGCCTATAAGACGTGTGATGTCCTTATCATGACGTCTTCTTACTGCTACTCATTCCGGCAAATCCTCCAATGTAATTTTGCAATCCTAGTTAGGAAATATGCAAGTGTTGTCATGCTCACGCTTCAAGCCCTGAGCTGTTGAACGCTAAGCTGTTGATGAAAGTTTTAACAGAATCTCTCCATGAGTCTTTACACATTGTCTTTCGGCCTTTCTTGCCAGAACCAGATGGATGACGTGGAGAGGATCAACAAGGAGACGGGGGAGCTGAGCACTTCGGGGGAGCTTGCTGTTGCCCTGGACATGGATCTGAATGAGGGGGTGGAAATGGGGGAGAGAGGGGGACATCCCCAGGCCCATACCTTACGGATACTCAGAGAGATGCTCCAACAGCTGGAGATACACACACAAGATGGAAGTGAGGGAACCTCCAGACAGACACAGACGCATCTCTCCCCCAACCACACACACAACCAGGAGAACCCCGTGGACCAGAGCCAAATACTCACACCCTTCACCCCTGACCAGAGAGAAGGTCACTTACTCCGAGTACTGCCAGTCTACATTCAGGTACAGTGCCGGGTTTATCAGATTTAACCTGCCAAATATGTGTTTATGTTTACCATTTGCAATGCCCCTGGATTGACAGTTGCATGTAAATAGGATGTTTGGGGGTTGGGACCTTTAAAGATGCTTTCAGATACAATTTAATACAGATCAAAGATATACAACCGCCACTTCAAGGGTAACTTAATTACACAACCAGCGACTTGATATTTATACCCATTTACACTATAAAAAAACATAGGGTAACATTTTATTTTGGGAATCTCAGAAGTGCATCTACCGATACATTCCAGATTCTCTACGTATCAGTAACATTTTAACTAACTATTTACTAATCCTTACACTAAACTTAAGCTTTATCTGTACCCTAAGCTTAACCCAAGCCTTATTCTAAACCTAAACCTTAAGAATTACCTTAGCAAGCAGTTCTTATCAACAAATAGTTATTTGAATATTTGTTAATAGTATTGCTATTAACAGATGGGATTTGGGAATCTCAAAATAAAGCAGGCCAATGTAATTCCGATACTAATCTACTGTAAAAATTTTCTTAGATGTTCTCTGATTTTTCAAAACCTAGTTGTGGGGCAGGCAAAATGGTCAAGACACAGAAATCTTGACTAATGTACAAATCGCTAGGCAGGAAAAATGGTTTAAGGACAGTACAGTTATCCAAACACAAGTAGTCTAAATAGCAGTTCAAAAGGCTTAGTACGTCTCAAACAAACTTTCCACAATACTTCACAATGACCCAATGAACAGCACAGGTAAAAATAGAGAACGTAATCAACGACAGTTGCGTAAGATAACAGGTGAAACAATCAGAACCAATATGACATACAAAACTAAAGGAGTAAATAACTAACAGAACAGGTTACATTCAAAAACAAAGAAAACCAAAACCAATCAAAACATAACCTCACAAAAGGATTCAGTTTAATAAAATAAAGTAGTCAACTGAACTTGATGTCAGTATTACATGTAATTCAGGGAAATTAGATAATTGGTCAGGTGTTTGAATTATTTTGCAAGGCACTGTAAATCTAGCAAACAGTACATACATTCTTGGGGGGCCAAGAATTCTTGGGAATGTTTTATGGCTTTGATATAGACATCTCAGAAAAATACATGAGGGACATTTTGGAGGCAGCATCATGTACCCGAAGGCAGCAGAATAGACCAGTGACACAAAAAGTTTTTGCCATAGAAAAAATCCTGTCTTCTCAAATCCCAAACCCTAATTTGAACCTTTGTAACTTTCAACCTTAACCCAACAGTTGGGACTGGCACAATGTCCCCTGAAGCTCATATTTTTGTGGTCTTAAGCTAATATCCTGGGGATTTTTTGGTCCTCACAAGGAAATAACCATACTTTTAGCCACCACCAAAAATAACTCTTTAGCCACCCCCTCATTTGCCTTAATGAACTAACGTTTGCTACATGTATGATAGGTATTTGTTGTGCTGTCTTTTTTCCAGTGTTGGCTTTATTTTTTATAAAGCCAAATGTGTAGAATGTAGCTACACATTTGAGTTGTAATGTTGTTCCGCCTAGTTCCTGAAAATGTATGCACTAACATTAAGTCCCTATGGATAAGCATATCTGCTAAATGGCAAAATTTTATGTAAATGTAACTCTAACATATTAGTTAAAATAAATAAATCATACAAACAGACAGAGCCCATGACATGTACAATGGGATTTCAACAGTCCATAGGATGGAATTTGAACACATCAACATCCATACCTTCATACACAATGCAGAAACTACTGTATACATCTGATTTGAATATATGTGTTGTTCTGCTGTATGGTCTGGTATTTATACAACTGTGTTTGGTTTATCATGTCTGCGTGCATTGCAAGAAAAGAGAAACGAAACCTACATCTGTGCTTCTGCTAAATACTCTCTTGGGGCATCAACTATTCTAATTTAGCCCAGTCGCAGTAAAATAGTGAAATAACATTTATTTTCTGCCTGTGGCTTTTGTTGTTTGATTTTCCTGATGAAGGTCTGTGTTGAACTGGATGTTGTCCAATAACGGTGTCAAATTAGCAACATACACTCCTGTCTTTTGTCCAGGTCTTTTACAGCATCAGTACATTTCCTGCAGTACAAATGTAGCTTTGTTTTATTTTGCTTAGCTTAACGATCCCTGAAACTCTATCCCTGTCTCTCATGTTGCAGTTTCCGTTTAATGGTATTTTTGATATGCCAAACATTCCTTCACATTGTCAAAAAAGGAAAATAACAAAGCTATAATAAAGAACAAAACTGAACTTAAAAAGAAATGGAGAACATCTAACAGGCATTAGCAGACATTACACACAGGTTTCAAAAAGGATAAAAGCATTCTAAATATCCCATTATTGGCTTTCCATCTCCCTTTCTAATGTAGGTATGTGAAAGTGGTGGTGGAACCGAGGAGCTGGATCTGAAGAGTCTAGCTGCTCTGTCGGCGGAGATGGTAATCTCCAACATCCACGACAGGCTCACCAAAAAACCTGCAGGTACTCCCTTATTATAGTCATGGCTGGACTTCCCTGTGTGTTCCACTGGTTCTTTTCAAACGTATTTATTTCTTTTATTAAGCCTCCCAGGTTTACTGGACGGTGTTAGAAGGTGTGTACAAGCCTGCGTGTGAGCTGGAGTTTACGTTTGCCTGTTTGCATAACATTAGGGGGATTTTTTTGCAAAGTGGATTCTTCAATCTTTTATCTTGAACTACAGTACAAAGGCGTATGTTTTGGACTTTTTTGTGTGATTCCTCCAGGATGTCTTTATAAATAGCATTACAGTTTTAGTTAATATTTCACAAATAAAAAACAAACGTACAATCATCGAAACAGAGATTTTATTCATGGTAACTCTTCAGCATTCATTTAAATTCATGCATTGAATCTTGAGCCCATTTTCAGTGTATTCCTTTTCTGGGGGGCTAAACAAGTGAAAGGGTTTTTTCTTGTTCAGAGGCTACCTTCAACATATCAAGTACTAACCAATCCTACATTCTCAAGCTATGATTCATTTTTTAAACTTCCATGAATGATGTGAGGTATGCTAGAGGTTTATGAGTGCATAATATAGTGTGCATCTCATCATAAGTACCAAATACAATGATGTATCCTAAAACTGTCACAAGAGATTAATCAAAATGTGTCATAATGGATTCATTGTAGACATTACTGCTTGCATATAGATTATAACTGCATTATCCAAGACATCTTTAAAACTGACTTGGATTATTTAGTTCTGTTTTCGTAAAGAGTTTTTGAAATAATAAATCAAAATGACTTATGTTTGGGTTGTGAGAACAAGAAATATAAATCTTAAGATCTAATAGTAACCAATGTAATGCTTGGAAGACAGACAGTAAATAGGCAATGCTTTTCACAATCCTGGTCTTGGAGACCCCGAGGGGTGCACACCTAATTCAAACGGGGCCATACCATTTACACACTCGATTGAAATAATCAAACTATTATTAAGTCATTAACAGTGTAACAGCCGAAACACACGGATGGTTTTTGACTATGACTGGACTCTTGAATGTCAGTCTTTCCAAACGTAATAGAATTGACAATTTTGACTTTACACAGTCCAACTATTATCACTTTCCCTTCCACTGTTGACACCCCATATTCATATTTGCCAAGAAGAAGAAAACAGCTGATGCACGTTTTTATTGAATTAGTTCTCTTAACAGTACTTTGTGACTCATAAAATGTCAAATAAACACAAACAAATACAGCAACTGCGCTAGAGAAAGGTTTAAATGAATCACCAGTACAGTATGATTTTGAAAACTCAACCTGAATATTAAAATGAATCAGACCCCTCATGCAGACTTTGGTATGTGAGGCCAGAATGTGGGAGTAGTTTCAGGGGTAAAAGCCTATTCAGCTGACTACTTTAACAAGTGTGCGATCAGTTTAAAGATTAATCTTTTCTTTCTTCCTATCCCTTTATATACACTTTTGAATAATATCTGAACTGTATGTATTTCAATTTTAATGAAGAGATACTCTGTGCACGTTTTATAAAAAGATGGTTATAGCTGCTCGACATTTTCTTTTGTGAAGCTTAATCTACAAGAGTACATAGAGGGATTGTTCAGTCATATGTTTCAAGACCGTGTGTGTATGCTATTCTAAACCCTATTGTATCTCTGCCTGTCCAATTGTCTCACCTAGAGGAGGCTCGCTACGATCTGCAGCAGTACTTCCAAAAAAGAGACCAGATAGACAACACAGAAGACAAAAGTGAGGCAGACCACAGAGCGACGGCCCAGAGTGAGACAGATGACCGACAGACTGACAGGAGTGAGTCAGGCCATCGGACAGTGCAAGCGGATGACAAAGGATGGCTTTTGTTGAAGACTCTGTCTCTTCTCTTCGCAACAGATACTACGGTGAGAAAAGTTGAAGATGTTTGAATGTCCCCATGAATTGTATTCCCTGCCCCGTTTAGATTAGGTGAACTCTGATACTTCAGTCCATTTGTGTGTCCAGGGAACTGAAAGTGAAATCAGTAGGAAACCCCCAGTGTTCCAGTACTAGTTCATAAGCTCGAGATGATGCAGGGAACAAGTCGTGGCAATCTCCTCACAGACAAAAAAATGCCTTGCTGGCATATTGTTTGTAAACCATGTTTCAAGTGTCAGGCCTCCTCAACTTTCTACATTCATGTTTAAAGAACACATTTTAAAGGCACATTTTTGGATTTACTGTTGCTATAGTGGAAATAATTGATTATTCAGTTCATTAGGAAATAAAGTCAGATTATTATGTGTTTTTTCTGTTTTCAGGACTCAATGATGGTTGTAAAGCCAGGGCTGCCGGCAGCTCTGGTGAAGTGTCTGTACCTGCTAGTTTGTCTACCAGCCAGGAAGGAGGAAACAGGAGGAGAGGATACATTTCAAGAACTGCTCACACAGGTGAATCCTCTTGTCTCTTTCCAAGGGATACACAACGTTAAAGAGTGAGGGCTGTTAAGATCCGGGTTGCTGATTCAAATCCCAGTGACGATGGGTTAAAATCAGTCCAATCTCAGGACACCCTATTGCCACTGTGCCTTTGAGCACTGAACTTAAACCCTAAACTCTTCTTTTCTCCAATTCAGATCATGGTACAGCTGTGCAGTTGTCCCTCAAGTGTGAAGGAGATGATGGAGACTCCAGAATTGCAGTGTCTTATCATCTCACTCACGTCGTTGCACGACCTGACTAGCTCCCCCTGGAGGAATAAGGCCTCACGTGTCCTCAGAGCTGTCTCTGCTGCTAAGACTACAAATACCATCCCCTGCCTACAGGGTGAGCACAAGTCCAAACTGATCATTAAAAAATGTACTGATAATGGCCCATACAGGAATTCATTTATTGTTTTGACCACCACAAAGAGAGAGAGAGAGACGGTTCTCAGGTAGGTGCTGAACAGCATCACTTTCAGACAGATGAGCTACAAAGAATAAAATAGCTAAATAAAATAAAACATTCCCAAGTTTTGTTTCTTGTTTTGGACTAATCAGTGCTATACTCGTCTTTAATGAAAACACAGTACCTCAGTTGACAATAGTAAAGCACATTGATCAGTTTTGCTTAATTTATTGGTTCAATGTTTTATCTCAGTGTTTCAAAAGAGGTCCGCTCACCTGCCAGCTATGTTTAGGGAGGAACAATGCCTACCAGAAGACATTATTTTCAGGCAAATCCACTAGTAGATATTCACTCACTGTTTATCTCGTCATCTTGGCCTTCCCACCCATTTCCTCTCTTTGCATTTTCTTCCATTTCCCCTCTTTTTCCTCAGCTAAGCACTGTGTGCGTATCTGTATCCAGAACCTTCAGCGCATCAGTGACCACGCCCCGGGTCCAGTTTTAGCTGAAGTGACTGCCACAGTGTTCAGCTTCATCAGGGACTCATACCAACTCAACCCCGCTCTGTTCACTGAGTTTGAAACCAACCATGGATACAACGTCCTACAGGCCATCATGACCAGGCGAGTGCTACAGAGGGAAAGGGACAGAGACATGTTAGGATGAAGGTAGAGTAGAGAAGGGGGAGGTAAATCTGCGTGCAAACCGTTCACATCAATTGACAACCCTGTTTCCAATAAAGGTGGGACGTTGTGCAAAGTTTCAATAAAAACAGGATGCAATGACGTGCGAATCCTTTAAACCCTGTATTCAATAGGACCTATTACAAAGACAACATATCAAATGTTGAAACTGAGACATTTTATTGTTTCTTGAAACATATGCCCACACGCTTCAAAAAAGTTAGGACAGAGGCAACCAAAGACTGGAAAAGTGTGTACTGCTAAAAAACTAAACCTAGTGGAATAACACACAGCTAATTAGGTCAATTGGCAACAGGTTACTTTCATGATTGAGTATTGAAAGATCATTCCAGAAAGGAGAGGTTTTTCAGAAGTGAGGATAGGGAAAGGTTCACCACTCTGTAAAAGACTGCAGGCAAATAGTGCAACAATTTAAGAAAAACTGACATGATTCAATTGTGGAAATCACTGCATGGACTCAGGAACACTTCTGAAAATCATTGTCTCTGAAAACAGTATGTTGTTGCATCCACAAATGCAAGATGAAACTCTACAATGCAAAGAAACCATATACAAACAAGATCCAAAACCGCCACTGCCTTTTCTTGGCCCAATGTCATTTAAGATGGTCTGAGGTGAAGTGGAAAACTATCCTGTGGTCTGTCAAATCAACATATTAAATACTTTTTGTGACTCATGCGTCCTCCAGACTAAAGAGTAGAGGGACCATCAAGAATCTTATCAGCGCACAGTTCAAAAGCCAGCATCTGTGATGGTATTGGGGTGCATTAGTGCACACAGCATGGATGACAGCATGGATGACCTGTGAAGGCACCATTAATGCTGAACAATATATACAGTTTTTTTGGAGAAACATATGCTGCTATCCAGATGACGTCTTTTTCAGGGACGGTCTTGCTTATTTCAGGAAAACAATGCCAAACCACATTCTGCATGTTTTACAACAGCATGGCTTTGTAGTAAAAGACCTGAAATGAAAGATACATTGAAGTAGAACAACACTGGCAAAACCACCTGGGTGGCAAGGGGTGGCAGCTGCCACCCTACAAAAATGTCTTTCCAGTCTAGTTGTCAGGAGTGTCTGCTATAATCATTACTCATTTTATTGAATAGTATTATATTTATTCTGCTTTCATTGTTTATCTCTATGGTAATCCGTAATCAGTTCTGGATTCCTATCCTCGTGCTGCCCCCACCCCCTTCCAGTGAAAACACCGGGCGTCGGTCCATGATACTTTATGCAACTGAGCAGTCAGGATTGAACTACTAGACTAGCCTAGCAGTTTTTAAAGGATGTACTGCTGCACACGTTTGCTAAATATAAAAAACAAAACGCAATCTTTAAAATCTGGCATTAACAGCAGCTATTTATTCTAGTTTAGGTATGTCTGATATCATCTACAACCTAATGGAATGCAGTGGTCAATATTATTGGTAAAGTTTGCAAGCTCGCAAATTTGCAGATGAAGTAGCATGCCATCATTGCAATGTAATGCTTGTCCATATATCTAGCAAAGGGGCATTGAACAATGTTGATGTAGCTTGTTATGGATGGTTAAATTAATCACTGGAGATAGTTAAGGGTTGATCTACAATAATTCGGCATTAGTTTTAATTTCTTCCTTTGACTGAATTCAAATGGATTTAGCTCATTGCCATCTTTGTTTTCCGCATGGCAGGTTTGAAGAAGGAGTTCCAGTGGAGCAGTTTAGACCAGTAGAGGACCTGTTGTCTCTGATTGCATCTTTCTGTCTGTTTGGGAGGTCAGAGCTCAAAGTTGCTCTCTGTGTCAGCAACCCTCAGCCACCCGGGTTCAAATTTGACCCCTCACTCAGCACAGGTAAAACGTAGAAGAACATTTCCATTACACCCCCCAACATACACACTTTTTTTAGCAAATATACAAGACACAGGGGAATCTTGTGCCCCCCCCCGGGTTAACAGGAGCCATGAGGTGATTATGTTGAAGATGATGAAGTGGAGTCTGCCGTTCTAATTCTGTTAGCACGCATGCCTCCATCCTAAAACACCACCAAACAGAGGCTACCCATCTATCACCTTCGTGCACTCTTACACAGATACCTATACACGGGTGCATGCACACGCACACACGCAGAAGACATTTATCACCAACGGTAGCACCTCTCGCCAGCAGGGAGACTACGTTTTTTTTCGGGGGGTTGATCGTATTTGCCCGTGATGTGATTTTCGATTACAGGAGAAAATAAATTGTGTTACAAACCACTTTCATTTATTTACCACTAACATCACCGCATCCCGGGCCTAAATCTTAGATCTTCTTGGAATATACTGACAATGCTGGGTTTCTAAACTCGGAATCAGGTCATATTAAGATGTTTCTCCAATGTCTTTATGCACCTTACAATATTTGTTTTCTATCAATCTAGGTGAGCGTAACTTGATTTCATGTGCTATTTAGGTTCTAGGCTGTCTGTGTGGCAATGCTTCAGCCTGAATTCCTTAGTGGAATTGACTCTGTGACCTTGCTTTTTTCAAATACGATAAACAGATCTTGAACTATAGCAGCTTTGACCTCTATTTTCGTGCTTAAATTACTTCATGTCTGCTAAGTGACAATGTAGGTCCTGAGCCCTTTCGCAGTCAATATCAAGCACATAAAATAAACCAATTTAATCTGGTAGCAATACAGACACTGTAAATAACCAGTATTTAGTCAAGAGAAACCCAGCCTCATTGCCTCAAACTATTTCTAGTGCATCTCTC
This sequence comes from Esox niger, assembly GCA_016801105.1. NCBI lineage: Eukaryota > Metazoa > Chordata > Actinopteri > Esociformes > Esocidae > Esox > Esox niger. The sequence goes on from JACXGJ010000457.1 coordinate 102,630, forward strand.
TGCCATTTAGTAAGAGAAAAACAGTGCTTCTAGTTTAAAAATTAAGACATGATCGGGTATGGTACATGGCCAAAATACAACCGCTAAGGGTTGTTCACAGCGTGTTAATAAAGTCATTAGCCATGGTATATTTGCCATGTACCACAAACCTCAGAAGTCCTTTATTGCTGTAAAAGGTACTTTTATCTGCATTAAATAGGGTGTGCTTTTAGCCTATGAGTGATGAGAGGTTTACTCGGATATATTTTTTGTGTACCTCCAAATGCACGATACACCTCTTGCTTCAGGTTTTCAGTCATAGGATTCCGTGTGGTCTATTTCAAATATAGACTGGGACATAGTTCTGAACAGATCCCTGGAAGAAGACAGTGAGAGGGTTAGTGCATTTAGTGCAATCTCACACAAACACTCAAACAATGATGTCCAGCTTAACGTTGATCCCTTCGTCCTCCCAGGCTCAGCAGTAAAGAACCTCTCAGCCTTTCGTCTGCTTCAGCGTTCCTTCCAGCGGTCCGACGACCTTCTACTCTGCAGCCAGATCCTAAAAACCATTCGGTCTCTGTGGTCATGGAACGGGGCCAACTTTTTTCTGTTGGAGTGGACCGTACAGTCGCTGGCCCAGGTGGCTCAATGTGTCTGGAGGAAACCGCCAACTGTACACAGGCTGTTCTTCTCCATGCTGGAGATGGTGGGTTGGGTGACCGGTCGTCGGCTGCGTTTTCCTGGAAAAGCACACTGAAAGATAAATGGAACTCTGATGTTATATCGCAGCTGAAACTTCCATATTTCAAAGTTGTAGTCTAATCAGAGATGATTGTGTAACCAAAAGCATTACCAACATCTAGTCTATGGAGCTATCATGAGGAAGTTTGAATAATGACACTTTGTAACCTCTAGAGAAAAAGATGACCATGCTCATAGACAGGAAGCATACCATTATTAAACATTGCACTTATGGCAACATTGTCAGCACTCCTAAGTTTGGTGAACCAGAATGGCTAGCCCTGAGCTACTTCATTACAGCTGTTGAGTGAACCTAGACTTACAGGGCCAATATTATGGATACAAATTTTACCTAGTATAGGACAGGATTTTCCATTGAGCTTGAGTCTAGGACTGGCTGGGCTAAACCTGTGACTGGGAAACTATAGGTTAGTTTTGTATCTGTTATATATCTGTCCAGGTGGTGTTCCAGTTGAACTACATTCCCCACGAGGCTGTGCGTGCAGTGCAGGCTGTGCTGAAGCAGGCTTTGGCAGGAGCTGTTGCCGGAGGGTCAGAGTTTGGAGTAATTGCCCTTGGCTCCTTCCACAGGTTTGAAAGCAGAAATTAGCTTGATCCATCCTCACACATACAATGAATGTTTTGCATCTTTTATGTAATACAGTATTCAGCTTGCCCCTAATAAATCCTACAACGTATTTTCTGTTTCCAACCAGATTGATAGTGCGTAGCAGCCTGCTAGCAGAGGTTCTGAGTGATGGCGGCCTTATGGAACTTCTGCTTGGAGAACTACGCAGGAGGGCCAAGATTCTTAGGAAGTCTGGAGGAGCAGGTACCAGTGGCCAAAAGGCTTCACAATGTTGTCATTGCCTCTAATACATTTCAGACTTGATTTGCCCAAATGAAGATACTGCATCCGTATGAATGTCATTAACAGTCTAAAACAAGCCTCATGATTAGCCTACTGAGCCTTTTAACTCTGTCTTACGTTGACGCCTCTGCCAGGTCCCCGGTCAACAGAAGACGACTCTGAGAGATCTCTGACCACCAGCATGCTCAGAGTGGTGGCTGCCCTCACACTGCGCTCCATCAGGAATACAGGTGAGTTCCAAGGTCTGGTCCTGTGGTGGTACCATCAGAACACACCCCCGAAGCCACTGGTTTTGTCTTGGTCACTGGTCACTTTCCCATTACTCTGTCCCTGTACGTTAGCATGTAGGTTAACAACATCTCAGACGTCACTGACAGGATTTTGACTGAACTTGTGTAAATGATGCGTGACTACACGGCGAGCTGTCGATGACAAAGTAACGCTGACTGGCACAGGGGAAGCTCTGCATCATTGTTTAGGGACATTGTTTACTGTGGCCGTGTTCATATCTGTATCTGACCAAATCTATACTACGCTTTATCAGAGTCTGTGTACAGATCCCGAAACTCAACTCAACTTTCTTCTTTGTCTTACTCTCAATCTCTCTGTTTTATTCTACTATTTCAGTGTCAGTTCGTGACCTGGGGATGATTCCCTACATAAAGATCTTTCTAGACGATGAACAGTACAGAGGCCTGACTCTCAGCATCCTGGAGCAGCTGTCAGAGGTTAACCCAGATGAGTTCATGTCAACAACTATAGGAGCTCTCTGCTCCTCTACACAACATGAGCTGGGCCTTAAACAAGACCTGTTGCAGGTAGACAAACACGCACACCGTCAGAGTTGTTATGGCTTGCTCTCCAACACATTCCCCTAAAGCAAGAGGCAAAACAGAAGCCCTCGGAATGCGCAAAGGTCTCAACGATTTTATTCTCACATCCAACTTGACAAAGTTGTAACACGTTTAAAACATAATAAGCCGGTGAATTTGTTACCTCATCCTTCGGGAACCTTATTTCATTTCAGATAAAATGCAGATTGATTCGCTAATACAGGTTTAGCTATGAACGGGGCACTATTCGATTACCCCTCCAGCCATGATACAGTGTGTTGCTCTCTGAGGATTAGAACATCAGAGAATTGCTGCTAAACCTGATTAGGTCTAACTGAGTTAGCCACATGCTTTCCATGTCCATTGTAACAGAGAGATGGTTAGGGTGCATACTCACAAACGGTCTGTGTGGGTTTTTGTGGAGTGGGAGGGTCAGTGTGCATATACATGTTAACTTAGTTGAACTGAGCGGCAATCAGATTCCCTTTGACCTGGACTGGCATGTGTTCAGAGACATTGTGATTACTCTGGTTCTCCTTAATCACATTTTTTCTGCCACACATTACCTATCTGATTGATTAGACCTGTATATAACATTAAGCTAATCTCATTTAGCCTAGCGCTCAACAACCGTTACCTCAAATAATTTATGATTAAATTATTTTTTTATGTTGCATCTATTTTTCATCCATTCACGACTTGCTTGTTTTAATTGACTGAACAGAACCACAAATGAAATTGGACTGGCATTATCCTTTATTTAGTTTCTTAATGGGCTATTAAATGCATTGTACATAATAGCTCAAACTGAATTTTGAATCTAACCAATGATCACAGATTTATCTGTGACTGCATATACCCATTTCTACTATTCTCAAAAGTATTTGTTAGAGTAAAGGGTAAGGCAATCGGTTTTTAATAGCAATGAAGTAACTTAGTAAAAAATAAATGGAGCCAAACCAAAGCATTTGTTTCTATAAACTACTTTTCTTTCACACATTTCTCTTGTTTTCTCTCTCATTCTCTTCCATTCGTTCTCTTTACTCCTCTTGCTCATTGGGCCTCCAGTCAATACTTAAGATCCTGGAAAACCCTAACAGTTGGGGGGCGTTCCGCCGAGCAGGGGGCTTCACCGGCTTACTGTCCCTGGTGGTGGACATGGAGGGTGCTCTGGGAGACCCTGGTGGGGTGTGGGGGTCCGTGGGACAAAAGGAGGTACTGGACCTCCTCCTCCTCACCCTTCACACTCTGGCCCTGGCGGTCCACGTAGACCCTGTGAACTCCCACCACTTCCAGGTATAGAAAAATACAGTATTGTAATGACCCTCATTCAAATTAGTGTGTGGCCAAAACATCATTCATGTGAACATATAATCAAAATACCAAAATCATTCTTTGTTTTTTGTCATCCATTCATCCGCTTGTTTGTAGGTTCCATGTGACCACACTTGAAAATCATTCATGTATTCATTACTTCACACATTGGTTCATTCATTCTTCCTCTCGTGTCACCTTATTTCATCCATCCATCCAATCCAGGCTGAAGGCTACTACGAGAAGTTGGCTGATGCCTTGCTCCAGCTGGGTTGTTTCCAGACTGAGGGCCAGGAAACATCAGAGGTGGCAGAGGGCCCCGCTGGGGGACTGGTGAGAGAAAGCTGGGGCCTGGCTGAAGGTTGCGGGCTAACGGAGGACCCTCACTCCCACAGAAGGAGCTTCCACCAGTTTGTTGAGCTGTCTGAGAACCCAGGGCCCACCCCTTCCACCGCTGCGGCGCCGCTGCCCACCTCGCTACAGGCATGTGTCAAACTCCTCTCATACCTGGACCAGTTTGCCACAGGGACCTATGCCGCTCTAAAGACGGGACCTTTGGGTGAGGGGACGGAGGAGGGGGGAGAGCGGGAGGCCCAGGGCAAACGAGGAAAGGGGGAGAGGCCACAATCTGTGTCAACCACTACACTCTCTCCAGAGGAGGAGCTACAGGGGAGGTCCAGACCTTCTGCCCATTCCGTCTCCACGGTCGGCTCCATGAGCAACTACAGGTGGAGCAGTTGTTTCATGTCGTAGACACAGTATTGTACAGCAGTCTCAGTCTTAACATGGATCTGTAGCTTTATGTCTACCCCAGTGTCAATGTCTGTCTTGCTTTTCAATCTCCCCCCCTGACCTTTCAATCTTCACCAAAAAGTATATTTCTTAGATTTCTTTTTGTTTTACTCTATGCTGGAAAATTACCATATTTCAGATTGATGCATTATTTCTTGGTGAATACATTGGGTCATTATAATATTGTAATAATATTTGTATTTGTATTTATGGGTCCAGAGTTACATGTGAACAAACCATACTGCATCCTGGAGCGATCCGAGTCATTGTGACTCTCCTACCTCATGTCTTTCAGGCAGAGGATCACCAGGTAACAATTCCTTCTCATTTAACCTAATTCAGTTCCTGCTGACTTGCTGTCATATGAAGGACTCAGTTCATTCACATTTGACTCGGTTCAATTCATCTTCACTCTTCCTCTTGTCCAGCTGTCAATGGAGGTGCAGTTCTCTGTAGCCCACCACCTCCAGGTGATGGTAAATTCTGAGAGAAACCGTCAGATCATCTGTGGGGGGGATTTGGTTTCCACTTTACTAACCCACTTTCGAGGCAGCCTGCTCAGAACGGACCACCCACTACACCTGCCCGTCACACGCATACTGGAAAAGCTCGCCTCACACTCCATCTCCCACAAAGACCTCAGGTCAGCTGATTTTTGTGGTGTTAAACATGGTGGGGGGGTGTTCAGTAGGCAGACAAATTGCAGAAAATTAAAACCAGACTGGCCCTATAAGAAAATAATTAATAATTATTGGTTTCTAAAACCTTTTATGTCCCATTGCATAATAAACACATCCCTGGGTACTTACTGTCATATAATATAGTCTTGGATTTTTTATTAAAATATAATGTGGAAGATATACTTTTAAAATATCTTGAAAATCAAAGCTGAAGATTATTTATCCTAACTGTTTATGTCGTTTGTCTCCAGATGTTTCCTGTGTCTGAGCAATCCCCTAATGTGCCAGACGAGGAAAGTGTCTGCCATGTCGGCTCCTGAATCCCAACTGCAAAGTAGCTCTTCTTTTTTTTATAAAACAATTTGATTTTGACTGTGTCATCATAACCCCTTTCTTTCAGTCGAATGTTTCCAGTATGTCTCCCCTGTTATGCCCATGTGACTCTGCAGCTGTTTTCATGTCAAAATATTTGGCGACGTTTGTCTAAAGAAAACAAAAAAACTGACCTGCCTGACTAACGTCAACCTATACAGTTCCAGCGTTTGATTCAGTTGAATTGCATTGTAATTGTTGTTTCGTTGTGTGATCATATAATTTTCCAGGCCAGATCCCAGAGGAACCAGAGACATCTTCAGAGGGAAAAACCACCGCTAGACCCAACACAAAGACGTTAAAACGCTCGTTCAGTGTCCTCAGATCCTTGCCTTCTGATGCCTCTGATGTCGGCCAGCCGCTCCCCCTGCACCAAATAATTAGTCTGATCTCGATGACCTCTCCAAGGAGCTTCCGACCTCACAGAGTGTCCGCCACTCCAGCCTTTGTGGAGTTTGATATGAGTGTGAATGGCTACGGGTGAGTCCAGTGTTTTATGTGGGTTAAGACTGGTTTTGTTGGGGTCACCGGCGAAACCACCGGGGTGGCAAGGGGTGGAAAGTGCCACCCTGCAAATATGTTGTCACCCTACCCACCATCCCAGTTGTCAGGAGTGTCTGTCATATTTAATTTTATTGAATAGCATTATACTTTTTCTACTTTCGTTGTTAATCTTTATGGCAACCAGTTCCAATATCTTTGAGTCCCCCCCTTCCAAGTAAAATGGTTGAGTCCCGGAGTCCGCCTGCTCCTGTCACAGTGCTGCTCCCCCTCCCTTCCAGTGAAAACACCAGCATCGATCCACCTCATGATATTCTTAGCATCTGAGGGGTCAGGATCTCACTAGACAAGCCTAGCAGTAATGAATAGAAGGTACTGCTGCACATTTTTACTAAATATACAGTGCAAAATGTACTCTTCAAAATTAATATTGCATTAGCAACAGCCATTTATTATAGATAAAATATGTCTGATAACATCTACTAGTTAATGTGACGAAATCGTCAATATTATTGGTAAAGATCGCTAACTAGTTGTAAACTGTCAAATGGATGCCTTTTTAATCTAAGAATGTTGACGTTGTTTACAGATTTATCATTCAGAATGTATGTAGTTTCAGCCTGGTCCTAGCCTCAGCAACAGTGTGTGACGTCACTTGGATTCTGTTTACCTTATATGGAATTCTCTCGGAGCAGAATGTTAGCTTTAAATTTTGCCGAATTGTTAATAAAGTGTACCTTTTGTATAGCTCACAAGGTAGGAACGTGTGTTGCGAATCAGAAGGCCGCGGGTTCGCGCCCAGTGTGCGACCCACGGTGGGAGCGGGCCGACAGTGGAGGAAGCATAACTGAAACGCTACCACGTTGACGATCCTTTGAGCAATGCAGAAGGTACCCTTAGATGGCAGTTCTACTGCCATCTAAGGTACCGTTTTATTAGTATTATTTAAACAATTTGGAAAGTTGTAATAAAGGCGTTCAAGTGTGTTTACAAAGCAGGGGACCGCGAGTCAAAGTCTAGTGTTTCGCATTGGCGAAACCACCACTCTGGTAAGGTGTAGCAGCTAAAAAATGTGTCGCTACCCCAGTTGTCAGGTGTATCTGCTGTAATATATTCATATATATTAATATATTTTATATTAATATATTTGTATTTTGTTCATGTGTTTTATTGCTTCAATACCTCGTTGAAAAAAAATTGTAATTTCTCGAAAAAGGCTATAGACATTGTATATAAAAATCAAGATATCCGTAGCCTTTTTCGTGTAGGCTAAACTGCAGTAGTCTGGTTTAGTGCACCACCACCACCAACATTGTCAAAACGATGCAGAAACCCCAGGCACGCGATTTTTGAACACCTGCACACAAATGTTACCCGTGCGATCGTAAACTGCGATTAGTACGGCAACCAGCGATGGATTTTCAAAATGCTAATTAAAGCTATTATCTGAGTATACACCTGCACTCCTACCATCAATTCTATGTCGTCTATCACCAATGATAAGAAACAAACGCAATTTTCTGAGATGCAAAGCAAGCAGAATCACATGGCCTACCTGTCTGGAATTGAGGTGGCTGAATCAAATGCAAATCCTCATCCTTTGGCAGAATTCTTCCCGACACACCTTTTCTCCTCGAATATCGTGATGAATTTTGAAGGCAGCGCCATATTACAGCTATCTAACAAATAGTTGCCTAATATTCTAAACAATTCCAGTTTTAAAAAGATCTGACGCCCGGTAGACCGCCCTCGCATATAATTGGTCAGAGATTGATGCGTCGATATTAGATAAATAAATCACAATTTAATTACTTTTTCACAGCTGTTAATTGAATTTTATTAGTGTATTAAATGACTACCCTATTACTTGAGTAGCCTATATTCGGTGTTGTGTATTATGTCAATCAATGTAAGGGATTCATTTTCAGGATGCATCGATTTATGCTTCTGCACTTATCAGAATAAACAATGAGTCCAAGTAAAATACTGCCTATTTTACCTTAATTTGTAAGTTCCATATACTATATAATACTTAGGGAACTCCCAACACTCAGACATTTTGCACACTTGAAAATCTTTGGGCATATAAACATCCAAGTGTAGAACATGTAAGATTTTTATTAGCAAGACATTACACTGTCCATTTTCAGTAGCCGGTTGTGTATAAATCAAATTGAAATAACCAAAAACAGAATGATATGCTACCGTTGAATTTCAACTTTTTGCCACCCCATGTAAAATCTAGAAACGCCACTTGGTTTGGATTAGTCTAGTCTTAGTAACTTTCATAGTTATTGTTGGTGGCACTGCACACCATTGATAGGAGGTTGATGTGTGTGTGTGTGTTTGTTTTCAGCTGTCTGTTCCTGCCGTCCCTGGCTACAGTGAAAGGTGTAAATGCTGACTCCATCCCTACTGGAGGAGTAGGAGGAGGTGAGGAATGGGTTTGCTTAAAAACTACTGTTTCCTTTAATGTCACTTCCAAGTGTTTCCAGCAGGTTCCTATTGAATATGACAGAATTTCTTACAATTTGAGTGAATTTTTTTTATTTAGTTGAAATGCAAACAGATTTTCTGGGTTAGAATGGTGTGATGTTTGTAAGTCATTGCAAGTATTAATGCAATTAGACCTCTGATTGGTCAGGTCATCCTCCTGTAATGGTCTAATTGGCCAGCTTATCATTCCCTGGACTATTACATGATACTCTTTGACATTTAATATTTTTTGGTCTGTTTGAGATTCACGTTTGTTGATGTATGAGACACATGAGTATTGAGTTAGTCAGCGAAGTTATTTGGCTGTGACTTTCTCACTGTTTATTCATCTGTTTTAAAAGCAGTTTCAAATGCTTTACAAATGAAGTTTTATTAATTTGTCACATCTGCCCATCTCTGTGCTTCTCTCCTATTCATGCAGATTGTCGAGGTTTCCCATCGGCAGCAGGCCTGTCGTATTCCTGCTGGTTCCTAATCAGCAGGTTCAGTTTGGCCTGTGATTCCCATCCTATCCGGCTGCTGTCTGTGGTGCGCCACATGTCCCGAGCCGAGCAGCAGTACACCTGTCTGTCGATGTCCTTCTCAGCCCGCGATGGATGTTTGGTCATCTCCACCGAGGAGGAGCCTTTTACCTTCCTTGGTAAAAACATGCCGATGTGAAGACTGAACGTTTGCTGAAACGTTTTCTTTGGTTCAAAATACAGCATTTCAAATGTAGACCCCGTTCTTTATGCAAATCTGTTGTTTTAAGTAATTTCCTTCATAATTCGGATGGACCTTTTCCCTTGATTGTGGCAGGGTAGTGCGATGACCTAACACATTTATTGTCTCTAAAAGTGCATGCTAGGATTTAGGCGTCCTTTCAAAATACGGTATACAATTGCACTGGATGACTTCATTTTCAAACATTCAAAAGTGGATGTTTGTTTTTACGTTTTAGCCGATGATCGTTTGATCCAGATTGCAACTCCTTAGATTGGTTGATAGATTGCCGTACTCTACTTCATGTTGTCAGATATGATGGAGCCGGAGATGCGGACCCCCAGCCAACTTCCAGGCTGTCTGAGATTTAAATGCTCCAGTCATTTGACGCCTGGCCAGTGGCATCACCTGACTGTGGTCATGGCAAAGGACATGAAGAAGACCTGCAATGTCTCAGCCTACCTCAATGGGAAATCTTTGGGAGTAGCAAAGGTACCTGAGTTGGCCACAGTTAATTCGTCCATCCTCCATAAAAAAATAGCTGAATAAAGTGATGTCATTTTAAAGCACATTGCCATTGAAAACATAAAATATTTCTTTTTTTCACTGTCAGTTACCAATCGCACTTGTATTTTCTGATTGGCTGTCAGATGATGTACATCCAACCATTCCCGGGACAGCATGTTTCCATGGACCCCACAGCAGTGATTGATGTGTGTGCCTACATCGGGACGCCGTCCCTGTGGAAACAGCATGCTGCGTTGGTGTGGCGTGTTGGACCCACGTACCTGTTTGAGGAAACGCTGAGTCCGCAGGCTGTGAGGGTCATCTACAACCAGGGAACTACCTACCTGGGAAACTACCTGGCTCTACACAATCCAGGTGTGTCTGGTATGCACCTGGAATTATCCTGAGGAAACGGGCAAAATAAATTACAACAAGCTTGCAATTTAATTTACAATTTATGAAATATACCTTTTTGCCATCAGTCTAAACACAATAATGACAAAGCAAAAGCACTTTTTTAGAAAACTGAAATATCTCATGTACATATATTTTCAGACCTTTTATTAGTACTTTAGCAACGAATCTTCTTGGGTATGCCTCTACCAGCTTTGCTCACCTGGATTTGGACAGTTCTTTCCATTATTCCATGAAAATCCTCTAAAACTCTGTCAGATTAGACAACATTGTCCGATTGGACTAGCTAAGACTTGGACCCCAAGAAACATTTGTGTGTCTGAAGATGACGTTTTTCACCACAAATGTTCTATCGGGTTCGAGTCCAGGCTTTGGCTGGGCAACTCAAGGACATTTTGGTCACATTTAGTATCATCAGACCAGAATCTTTTTTCTCATGCCCTCAGATGCCATTATATGCTTTTGACTCAGGCGTGTCTTCCTTCTAGCCATTCAACCATAATGCCTGATTGATTGAGTGCTGCAGAGATGGTTGTCCTTCTGACAGGTTTCTCAGCAGAGAAACTGAAGCTCTTTTTGAGTGGCCGTTGGGTTCCTGGTCACAGTCCTGACCAAGACTAAAATATATATTAATCAATTATAAACTAAGTGTAACAAAACACATTGTTGAGATAGTGGAGAGGTCTTAATACCTTCTGAAAGGACTGTTTAATGTCTGGTGAGACAGGTAGTTTCTATGACCCTCTATTCTGTTTTTCATTTATCTAATAAGACTCTATTTTTGTAACCCCCATTTTGAGTCACCAATGTCTCTTGTGTTACCAGAGTTTCCAGAATGTGTCTCATGTTATCCTGCAACTTTGTGCTTCTTCAGTTTCTGGCCTGGACACCCTCCCTCTCAGGCTTGTCCCAGAGGAGAGGATCTCTTTCGGGATCAATACTGCCATTGCAACCTTAACCACGGTAGCACAGATTCGAGAAAGGTACAACGAAGTGGACTGCCGGCTCATCGCCAAGGAGGTAGATGCTGTCTTCAATATCTCCAACTTTGCTACCGAGCACAAATCTCTAGACTGTAACATTGATGTGGGACAACAGAGAGTACCACATACCTGACTCTAGGCATAACAAGGCAGTTTCAATGTTCATTAAAACATGTTCATTGTCAGTAAATGATGTTACTACTTGGTAGCTGAGCTTATAGCTGACTCCCTGGTTGTCTGAACAGCTTGACAAAGAGCAACACGGCATAGCGGGGCAAGTCATGATGTTTTGACTCTTCTGTGCATGTTGGCGTTGCTTGGACTGTCACTGTTAATTGGATACAACAACATTTGAATAAACCTGGTCCAATTTGGGGGTAAGAAATATGTATGGCCCAGGGCTGTCTTGTCAGTACAGAGAGCCTAACTCATTTTACTTTCCTGTGGTTGCTCTGTTAGATGGGCATTGCATCCCGGGATAGCTCGACGCCGGTTTTCCTGTCTCTGAATATCAGCCAACACCTGACTGGCACTGCCCGCACCATTGGAGCTGCCCTGATTGGACACTTTGGTTTGTGTTTTTCATTAAACGGTGCATCTATTGGAATTAATGTTACAGACTTAACTATTGTGGACTTGCATGGTTTAGGGTAGAATCTAGAATGGAAATATCTTTTATGGGTTCTTCATTAAAGCTGTGGGGTAGCTCTGAAGGTTCTTAGAGGAACCATTCAAAATGGGACACTCAATTTTAAAGCATTTGTCGTGTTTGGGATAACGGCATAGTTTCGATTTAAAAAACCCCTTAAAGATCCTCCATTAACCTTTTCATTTTGAGTGTGAAAGGCAAATTTGTATTCAAATCATACAATTTTTGTGTTACCTGACCAGCACTTTGCCTAACAAATGAGTGTAGTGAAATTGAAGAAGTTCAGGTATGCTGTAATCAGAGACAATTGTGTGTGGAGCAGAACAGTTTGAATACGTGTTGTGTTTGTGTCCATCAGGTGTGCGAACCTTTGCTCCCAGCAGCGCGGGGGATGGCTTTCTGTACCTCGGCGGCCCTGTGGTGATTTTGAGTATGATTGCGATGGCGGCAGACGACGGAGCGCTGTACGCGGCGGTGAAAGTTCTGCTGTCCGTGTTGGAAACAAGCCCTGCCATGCTCCAGGAGATGAATCGAATCAACGGTTACAAGGTGGGTACCACCCAAACCCCTGTGGGTTCCCTCCATTGGGCTGTGAATTGTCAGACATTACCTGGAATTCTGTTGTATCTTCATCCGCTTATCCGTTATCTGGTCGCGGGGGGCAGCAGCTCCAGCAGGGGACCCCAAACTTCCATTTCCCGAGCTACATTTGCCAGCTCTGACTGGGGAATCCCGAGGCGTTCCCAGGCCAGTGTCAAAATATAATCTCTCCACCTAGTCCTGGGCCTACCCCGAAGTCTCCTCCCAGTTGGACGTGCCTGGAACACCTCCTTAGGGAGGCATCAGGGGGGTATCCTCACCAGATGGCCTGTTGTACTGTGTTTGTAAATATTTTCCACTGTGTGCTGAATGAACCGTAACCATTTGGGTTTACAATGAATGGAGTTGATGGACTTTCTGTACCTTGTTTCTTAGAATTCTGTACAGCCCACTCTTCTGGATAAGTAGATAACAATACTTAGGGTAATTTGTTGCACTGCTAATGTTAGGACAGGAAGATAACTTGTTCCCCATCTCTGCTTCTAGCTCTTAGCATTCCTGCTGAAGATGAAACAAAGTTTGGTGAGCCATAGAACCTTCCAGCTGGTCCTGTCTCTCTCTGGATCAGTGGATCACTTTGGATCTGGAGCCACTAGTCTGCACAACAAACCGGCCTTCAGTACCCTACTCTGTGATCTTGAGGTACTGATCTGACCAACCAGGCGAAAAGCCAACCACTGATTCGTATCCTATTCTAACCAACCAATCTCCCAACCACCATTACCCCTAACCCTTACTTAGTTAACTAATCCCAACGTACCGCCGCTACACTCCGAAATAAGCTCCTAGTTGATACCTAGACGCCTTTATAGTTTATCTAACATCTGCTTGCTGCCTTGAAGGTGTGGGAGAACACTCCAGACAATCTGGACCTGTCTGTCCTTAACCACTTTGCAGATATCCTGAAATCATCAAGGTACAGTAACATCAGCAGTCTACTGAAAACAACATGTTTTCCCGTCCTTTGTCGAAGTTACGTTCATTACAGGATTCTTCTACAACAAGTTCATTTTATCCAAACCCCAGGTCAATTGAAACAGATTCTTGTCTTGTCTGCCCCCCTGACGACTTTCCCTAGTGGTGATCATGGTAACGCAGAGGTCATGCACAATCTGGGTCTGGTGCCTAAACTGCTTTTCCTATTGGCTGACCCCTCTGTGACCACCAAAAAGGTCAAGCTCACCATCTTTGTCATCGCTCGACTGATCATGGGACACTTCACCTCCACCGACATACGCAGGTACACGCGCACACACACACACACACACACACACACACACGCACAGATACACAAAGGTTGTGAGCACACAAGCATTTAAACAGGTGTGTTTCTACGTCTCCAGTCTCGGTCTCTTCCTGGTACATACCCTGCCTCCTCCAGGTGTGAATGAGACCTCTGCCCTCTCTGACAACTGTCTTAATGAAGACACTCAAGGTGTGGCCCCTTAAGGCGCTTTGTTTCAATTCAGTCTAATATCTGGTGTCCTGTCGTGCCTTGATCCCATCCTTAACCTCAGTCCTGGCCAGTGTGTATTAACAATGTCTCACATCTCTCCTATAGGCCATATTATCAGTCCAGCCAGTCCTGTGTGGATCCGTAATCAGCTGCTGTCCTCTCTCTGTGACCTTGTGTGCTCAGACAGCCATCTGCCCGCAGAGTGAGAGCCTGAAGTGTCAAACCTCTCAGCACAGGGTTAAAAGGCTTTCAGTGGGACTACAGTGGCCCCAACAAGGATAATTAAACAGTTTGTGTGTGTGCGTTTCCACCTATAGCGAGCAGAAAGAGCTGATCCAGACACTGGGCAGTGATTGGTTCCTGCTGTTCTTGCAGCCCCACCTCCACCCTTCCTCTCTGTGCCTGGGGCTCCGCCTATTCACGTATGTCTTGACCAATCAGAGTGAGCGGAACTGCTTCATAGAGGGCGTGTCTCCGGGAATCCTTATAGAGAGCCTGGATGAACCGGCTGGTCTCATGGGTACGTTTTACCGTTTGTTTTCAAGGTCATATACATATTTATTTTCTTAAAGGATTGGAAAATCAGATACAAGTAGATAGTCTCACTCTATTGTCTGTCAGATAGACGTCACCTTACCATCTTTTAGGAGATGGGATATTAAACACATTTCCTGACTGTTTTTGGACACTAGAGATCCTATGACATTGTCAGAGCAGCGGTGTTATCCGTCATCCTCAGTGTCCAGGCTACATTTCCTATCTGGCCCTCAGATAAGCAGAGACGTCAATCATCATCAGCTTCCAATTTGCTTAATTATCCATTTTCCTCCCATCTGTTATGAAAAATCATCTATAGTAAAGTACAGTTGTACAGTTACTAAGTGGATGCTTTGTGGATTAGCGTGACAGCTAAGTGACAAAAATGTTGAATGCTGAGGCTGACTGTATCTCAATGTCATCCATGATGGGTGTGTGATGGACTGTTTGTGTAGTAGTTGTATTTCTTTTTCCTGGTGTGTGCGTGCGTGCGCTTATGAAAAAATGTAGCCTGTTTACAAACAATGCAGATGCTGATGGTTGAAGGACAGACGGGTGTCTGCTGGCTTGTTGCTGATCTACACAGGATTAAAAAACAGATGGACTTCCTAGTCAACCTGTCATATCAAACCACCCGAAATACTCACCTGACTCCAACAGTGTGCCTTCCCCTGTGATGAGTTCTAGTGCATTCGACTCTGTGTGTTTCCTAGATAACCTAAGATGTCATGAGTGGTCCCGGGAGTGTCTGAGCGTCACGTGCCCTGGCTTTGACGTCCTGAAAAAGCTTCTGGTCCCCCAGGCTCACGTGCCTCAGGTGTACGGAGCTCTGGCCGCTCTGCTGCTGGGGAAAGGAGCAGCGGACACACCTGACGGACAGGTGACACTGCACTCACTGGGAGGTGGACTGGTTTCAGTACATGGTAGTTGGAGTTATTGGACTGGTAGCCGAAGGGTTGGAACTCCCAAGCATATGGTGTGATCTGGCGTCTGCCCGTCATTAAGTTATGGCTCCAGGGTCACCGTTAGTAATGTCTGCACCCCACATCACAAGGGTGTTTTAGTGGAAGTTAAGACAAGTCATGCCAACACACATCTACAACAATATATGGAGCCAGACACACCGGCACCCCTGTATTATGGGGTCATATTCAGAAAACTCTGCCTGTGCTCCTATCATGAAACAATTAACTGGCAACCTAATGAAACATACATTAATCTTTTTTTGTTATGTTTGAGCTGATTCCTGTGTTGGACTTTAAATATGCATGTCATGTGATCTACACCATAGAAGGTTCTGGATGAGGTTCTGCAAGCAGCGATTAACAGTGCAACACATTCAGACTGGGCTAACCTGCAGCTATGTTCAAAGTCTGCAGCCTTACTTTTAGAGCTGGTCAAAGTCCTCATCACACAGGTGAGAAAACTGGGTTCAAAAAGCAGTATAATTTTTAGTTTGAATTGATTTATTAATGTATGCATTCGCTATGTTATCAAAATAACTTTCTGTCATGTCCAGAGTCTGTAATGAGATACATACTTAAAAAATGTATATTCTTAAAGTAATCAGCATGAATTTGGTACAAAATCCTACCCCAATCTCTTTACATGTCCAGCAGTCATCCGCCACTGAGGATTCTTGGGAGTTGCAGTTTCCCAGCAGTGTGATGAACTTCCTTTGTCTGCTACACAGTCACTGCCCCCGGGACCCACTGTGGATGTCTGCTGAGTTTCTCCAGGCACTCGCCAGCATTGTATTTCCCCCCCACTGCACTGAGGTGTGTCCTTGGGCATTTCACCGCTCTGAGTCGCTCTGGAAAAAAACAGAATCATCTGTTGCTTAGGCACACAGTGTCTTAAGCCCTCCTTTGTTTCATTTCACATGCTACTTTGAGGATTTGATGTTCTAGCGTTCCTTCTGTGGTCCTCAGGAAGAGGAGGGTCTTACATGGATGTGTCAGACCACCAGGAAGCAGGTGTGCGACTTAATCCGCACCGTCATAATGGACAGCCTGCTAAACGTCCCGGTCAAGGAACACACACACCCCTTACTGCTGCTGCTCGAGGTAGACTGACACACTCCAAAAACAATTGTATACCCATTCTGTCCATAAGGGGGCGCTCTTGGCCCAGTTTTGAGAGGCAGAGAAACGTCATTGTCAAACACTGCAGCTGAACATCGCAGCGCATATTCATCACTGTGTTTCTGTGTGTGTCTCTGTATGTCTCTTTCTGTCCTTGTGTGTCTGTGTCTCGTGTGTGAGTTGCAGTATTCCCCAGAAGGAGCGTTGTTGGAGCAGAGGCAGGTTTTCCAGACTGAACTGCTTGAGTTCCTCTTGGAGATCATCAACTTAGCCTGTCATGAGGAAGGACACACCAAATACCCCAGTACACAGGGTAGCGTACACATGCACACAGACTCACACTCAAAACCATACCTGTTCAACTAAATGTCTCCACAAGCTACCACTATCCTTTGTGTTGTCAGCATCCTGGTATTGGCATTTGGTCCGGCTGGAATAGTAAAATGTGGAAACACCTCAGCTCATTCACAGACAGGTCCATAAATGCTCAATAGAATACATGTAGTTCTCTGGATGCAAGGACACATAGGATACCAGATAGCAGCTCCTCCTCCCCACTGCACGGCTGCCCCTGTCTGAAGACACAGAGCAGTACCTCGCCAGGCGCCTGCCCTTTCACATGAAAAGGCCTGAAATCTTGAAATCACGCAGCTTGCACATGCATCTTAACCTGCACACACACACACACACACACACACACACACACACACACACACACAGCCTTAACGTATTCCCCATGCAGATATTTACAATGAAACAGATCCCTCAACAGTACAATATATCTGTCCTTCTCTCACAAGACTCCAACTCCCAGAGGCCTGAGGGGCAGCCGGCCATTCTGATAGAGAACATGGTGTTTTTCATTCAGAAGTTTGTGGAGAAACTGTACAGCGGCATGTTTCTGGTTGGGCCAGAGGTCTTACTCGTCTTCCTTGTTGACCAGATAGTATTGGTGAGAATCACAACCCGAACGCTCTGTGCTGCAATGCTAATTAACATTACAGATTGTTTACACAAAAAGGCATGTGCCCAGTAGCGGAGGCTGAGGTCTGAAGTTCTGGACTTGCTGTGTCTTATCAGGTGCTGGAGAACGGCCAATCACAGAGGGAAAACACGGTCTCCTCTCTCTACAACAGCACCAACCGAGCCCTGCTCTACTTCATGTCCCGCCCACGGCACTCCCAGGTGGAACAGGAAGTAGTCATACGCACGCTGCGGGTGGTCGTCGCGCGCTGGGACGTGGTCATGGCAACCTACAACGCCAGCGTGCACTTCATCACCTGCCTCCTGCACTGCCTGCTGTTGATACGTGCCGGCAGGTGTGGATACAATCCGGCGCACGCACGCATGCACACACAAGGATTTATTTAATAGCCAGTCCTTGGATTGGTTCATGAACACTTGCCTGTTTTGTGTCCTACAGCTACCCCGAAGGCTTTGGGTGGGAAACACAGAAGAAACCCCAGCGGAAAATCCCCTCTCATCTCTTCCCCTTCAAGACTAGACGCGCTGCCACCCTCACCCAAGTGTCAGATGCAGACGAGGGTAAGGCACTGACAGCTGAGCCTTATGAGTGAGTGGTCAAGGCCTGCGCCGGTTGCCCGGGACACGGGAGTGAGCGTTTGTTTGCGTGTGCGTTGCAGAGCTGATGACCCTAGTCGAGAGCGTGTGGTGCAAGGTCCTGACTGAGAGACGCGCCCTTCTGGAAGACGCTTATAAGATCGAACTTTCAGCCAATCAAACGCAGAGGGCCGGACCTGTCAGCATGAGCGACCTCAGCCCGCTGTGGGAGGAGACGTCAGTCAAAGTGTGGCAGTTGTACACAGGTGAGACCTAACTCGCGCACGGACCAAACACACAGGAGGCACGGCGAGCGTTTCCCTGGTACGCATGTCCTCGGGAGGGTATGCCATTCCCCAGGGAACACCTACGATTGAGCTTGCGAACTCCCGGCCTATCACGAGGAGTCCTTAGAGAGCAACATGTCAAGGCTACCACGGGCTGCTCCCATCCAATTTGAGGCTGAATACAATGAATGAATGAATGCAGAATTTGCTTGTAAGGTGAAGGAGCGGGCACACCCAATATGATCTAACCCCCCCGCTTCTTCTAAGCTTGGCAGTGCTTTCAACACCTGGAAAGGCATTTTAGGTATCAGCTTAAGTACAACATTTAGTTGTCGACAACCTGATTCCTGACCATTGGTTGATGCATGGCCTCGCGTGAGCATTGGAAACACTCTCTAAAGTACACACGCATGCAGATCTAAATAGAATATCCAACCTTTATAGCTGCAAAGTAATGTGTGTGCATCTCTTATGTATTGTGTGCAAATGGATCATTTCAAACTAATGCAAGGCATTATTGTGGAAGCTCGTAAGCATTTCAATGCACATTTTATAACTGCTTCAAACTGTTCATGTGACGGTTCCAGTTTGATGTGACTCAGGGGACCGGCGTACTGTCTAATTGGTTGCCGTTTTTTCGCTCGTCAGACAATGTGAAGAGGAAGCTGAGCAGCAACACCCAGAGGAAACCTGGTGTCATCAGCTCTGCACTTCGCTCAGTCCACAAACGACTGGGGAAGGAGACAGGCACTGTGGAGGTAAAACTATATTATATTAGCATTTGCAAGCGTATTATCTTTCAGGAATTAGGTTAAACCGGTGCTATTTATTGATTTGATTTATTCTGCTGTTGCATTCATTTCCCGACAAGGCCAGATTTGACAAGGCCTTACCTCTCCTTCAAATGTATTAATTAATGCAAATTAGTTTATAACATAACAATCCACTTTGTCCTGCAGTAGCAAACTGGTTAAAAGTAAGATACTGATATCTATAGTAACGTAAAGCTCCAGACCCACATTTCATCTCTTCTGCATTTACTCCAGCAGATATCAGACATTAGTGATGTAACTACAGTTTTACTTCCCTTGTGGGGACCCGCAATTTTTTTTCCAATTAAAATTCTATTTCCCTCACCTTAACCTAAGTCCTTTTAAGTCATTAAGCCGACACTCTTCTCCAGAACCACATATGGTTTATAGTTTATTCATTTTCATACCTTTTTTTTTAACGACTCAACATGAGAATCAAACCCACAACCCCGGCGTGGTAAACTCCAACCTCTACTGATAACTGGAACTCAAAATCCCTTTTACCACAAACCCAACCCCCCCACTTACAACACTTTCCAATGTCACAGAGTTGTGTGTGTGTGTTTGTGTGTCTGTGTGTGTGGGTGTGTTTGTCGCTCGGTCGGGTAAGCCCTGTGGGTGTGTTTGTCGCTCGGTCGGGTAAGCCCTGTGGGTGTGTTAGATTATTCCTTTAAATGGGTCTGGATTGTCCCGTCTGACCGCCCCTCAATGGGCCCAGTAATTGATATCTGTTAGTTTTATCTGTAGTAATACACACACCGGCACATACACACACACACAGACAGAGAGACATGCACATGCTCAGGCTGCTGTTGAAGGTTAAAGACGCGCTTATTGTTGTTTTTCCCCCTGAAACACGCGGGCCACATCATTAGTTCCCCCCACAGATGAAGACGTCTCGCCATCTGGATCAGGACGTGGGGACGTATTACCCAGGCGCGCGGGCGTGAAATTACCACGTCTGTCTGTCTGCCTGTGTCTGCCTGGCTGGCTGGCTGCCTGGCTGCCTGGCTGCCTGGCTGGCTGTCAGTCTCGCTCCCACACAATGTGTTTTTTGTGTTTCTGCGTCCGCGTGCCTCAAACCCCCGGAACAAGTGCTGGTAATTATAGCGGTACCAATCGGATGAAAACCTGATTCATTTTGTGTTTTCCTTTATCATATCATCTGCTGACAGCCCATCGACAGTCTGATGAATGGTCTCCACTCTCTGAAAGACAGAGCAGTCAGGAGATGTTCAGAAAAATGGTTTTCATCAGATTCCTCCTGCAACTGGTACTTCTTCAAGAGAAGTTTGCTACTTTGGGTTTTTGAAAGTCTTCGAGAGACCACAATACACACGGGGAGACACTGTTTATATGCTTTTTAAGGATGTACAGTTGTGTGTTGCAAGCAAAATCATTTCTTATTCAACACACGCAAAAATCGTTTCTTTCAGCAAGAGCATTTCCTTTATGCTAGTTAAATCTGTGTTCGTTGGAACTAGGAAATGTCCACTTAAACAGCAGTCCAAATGTCCATCCATCATACCCTGACTTCCCACGTCTCCCCTTAAGTTGACCTTCAACATCACAGCAGTAAAATAAATTAATCAAACAGTATTAATAAAAGTAAAATGATGTATTTTCAGACATAATACTATACCTCTGTTTTTGTTTCATACGTCTTGTTTACCACTCCTCACATATGTCTACGAATCCCACTTAAAATAGCACCTCCCTGTTCTACTCTGTTTTGGAGTGTTTTGTCCCGCTGACCACAGGTGAGGACAGATGCTCCATGTTTTCGCCTGAGACAGGATACAGATAGCAGCTGGACAGACAGACAGACAGACTGGGAGCCGTCAAAACCTTTCAGGGATTAATTTCAGCAGCATTCTATAATTCTATCTATGTCTTCATATTAAAAAGATAATTAACAGGACTAATGATCACGTTAAGTTCATTACCAGTATCCACCAGCACACAGAAGTTAACATTAGGTTGCCTTATCAACAAATGCATGCACTAGACACGTGCACTTACACACAAACACGTACACACACAACCACACCACCATCAGAGGTGGCTGGGAAGTCATTAAAATGGAAATGAGAGCGTGTGATGTTGTGATGTTAATTGCGGAGGGGAAGAGATGAGTTATGTTATTTAATGCCGTGTTTAAAGAGCCAATGAGGTTGCTATCTGCTAAATAGGGTAATTAATGCTATATATTACTTCTGTTTGTCCAAATGAAGGAATGAAATTATAGATGGTGGTGACTGCAGTGCCACTGTTTATCAGTCAAAACGCGGCTTTATTTATCAACTAATTATTAGGCCCTTCGCTCTTTATTTTTTCTGCAGTTTTCCTTGCAATTCTTCCATCGTGGGTTTCTGCTGTCTATATTGTCATGTTGGTGTTGAACAACAGTTTGGGAGGTTTTTACTAAGTTGATATGTTTCTGTGTATTGTCTTGAATAAAGGGATGTACAAGGCCGCTTGCTGGGAAAATGATGAGTGGAAATCTATTGGGGGTGTGAAGTGCAAACTGCAGACGGGTCGAGACTGAGAATCAACATACTGTCTGTTAACGTCTATGGAAGCTCTCCCTGTCTGTTCTACTGGGCCTGCTGGGTGGCTGGTGTGCAGAGAACCGGTTAGGTCCATCTCTTGGGGAGAGTGAACATGTTTATCCATGTATTGGGATGTTGCTGGGCTGACCCTCAGTTTGTAGAAGTTCGGAACTGAAATTCCTCTCTCTGCTTGCAAGTGTAATAAACCGTATTGTGTCATGAGACTGGGTCTCTGTCTTGCCTGCCTGTAATAGTTATCTGTCATTTCTACTACAGAGGTCGTGCTGTTCACTGTCATCAAGTGACTGACTATCCTCAAAGACCAATTTTGGAATGACGTACCACAAACTAATTTAACAACTAGACTGGTGAATTAAGGTCATGTTTTAGTCTGGAACACCCCTCGTCTGGCTGTCCAGGTCCTAATGCTACCGTAAACTGAAATGATAGAGCATCTGTAATTAGGTCATTTGTGGACTTAACCCAATTAACCAGATCCACCCGTACCTAGCATCTGTTAACCAGATCCACCCGTACCTAGCATCTGTTAACCAGATCCACCCGTACCTAGCATCTGTTAACCAGATCCACCCGTACCTAGCATCTGTTAACCAGATCCACCCGTACCTAGCATCTGTTAACCAGATCCACCCGTACCTAGCATCTGTTAACCAGATCCACCCGTA